>JAWQRN010000330.1:0-31301 GCA_033557685.1 Sperchopsis tessellata
GATAGCTGCAATCTCTCAAGAAACTAACAGGATTATTAAATCTTTATATATATATATATATATATATATATATATATATATATATTTATGTATGTATATATATATATATATATATATATATATATATATATATATATATGTGTATATATTAAAAAAATCATTTGTGATTTTAAGGTCTAAGATTAATTTATCAAAAATAAATCCACAAGACAACAAATACGCAGTTATTATATATGTGGTTGTATAAAGTATATATTCAGTCACTTACATTATATGTTATTTCCTTTAAGTGGTTACATTCTACATAGTTATAACTAATTAATTTATAGTAGTAAAAATACGGCATTTTGACAACGTTGGCATAATACCATGCTTTTGCTTTTTCGTCATATTGTCTAGCATATATTTGAGTGAATGTTTGTGGCTGCGTGTCTACAGATTTGTAATATTATTTCAGAAATTGTTTTCCCTCAATGTGAAGATAGAGAACGCAGATATATGAGTTATATGGGAGTTAATAAAAGTATACTGCACTTTGTTAATCATATGATATTAAAATAGGCACTGCTAATGATATTAATATATGTTCTGTTATTGATTGTGTATTTGTGAAATTTCTTTACGTGTATCATTTCTAGAAAACCATAGTCTTTCTTTAAAGCAGTGACTTCTTTGTTTTCTCATTGTGATATAAGTTTACAAATTAATTTAGTCTTGTGCAATATCATGGTGCGAAGTCAAATATATTAGTGCATGTTTCCAACAGTGATTGTTCTGTCGTAAACTGCTATCACGAAAATAGCTTACATTTTGTCAAAACCGTTTCCATATTTTTTAATGGGCACTAAATATTATTATTATCTCTGCTTCTTCTATAAGGTAGCGCTTACTGGGCAATAAAAATTCTTATGTACTTTTTGAAATTGTTTGCTGGCAGCTAAAAATGTTCATAAACGCCGCTGCCAGATATTTATGGCTTCCGTGTTTGTATTCAATTGGTTCGCTGGTAAGGAATGACATAAATTAAACTCTATCTCTTCTAATATCGGATAAATATTGTAATTAAACGCGACACAACGTGAGAATTACTGCGCGTAATTATTCAATATCAAAATTAAATCGATTTCAGTTAGCAAATGCTATTTTAACAGTAATTGAACACACCTACGCCACGAATTATTCCTAACGGCCTTTTGGAACAAGGAGCTTTGCCCTCGACTGTGTTATTTATCATGCGTATACTTTAGTTTTCTTCCAATAGATCGAGAGTTTCTCCGGAGGGAAGTATTTATTTTTTTATGTGCCGCAATGCGGTTGCTTTCCAATTACTCTTTTAATTATAGGTATATTAGTAATGTAACTGATGATAAGAGAATTTATATTATTAAACCGCCTCTTAATTTACAGATAGGCTAAACTTATAATAACTATGAATGAGTACTAGTTTTATTTTAACTTATTAAGCGGAGCTCATTCTATATATTAAAATTGGCTAGTAAAAAAAATTTGCCTTTCTTGCTTAGTCTAATTAGCATGATTTTACAAAAAGCAATGAGTTCTCTAGAATGATGGATTTATGTACTTCTACGGGTTTAAATTGTGGATATTATTCTGTAGTACATACAGTTGGCAACTATTTGCTTGTTCATTATATGTAGTAAATAAAAACAAACTAGTACTCTTCACTTCAGGATCAAAATTTCGCTTGATGTAGGAAGCATATTTGTTCCTGGCAAGTACTCATGCATTTCTAATGATATTTCAATTAAACCTTAAGATGGATCTAGGCATAAAGTTATGAGTCGTAACACTTTGTCATAAACAAGGTAAAATTACAACAGAAAAAGGCATGCAAACGTTTTCAAGCAATCTTATTAATCCATTTCTTACCCGCTGTTCACAACTGTATCATCAGAATCAACATTTTACTTGATGTAGAAAGCAAATTTGTCACTGGCACTGCCACTGACTCCCAGTCGTGTGGCTTTGAAAAATGTAGAAAAACCACTGAAGACATCATATAGCAACTGAACTAGAAAACGAAAACAGTAAATTTGTTAAATGTTTTTATAAGTGACTTTTTTAAACTCACGATGCGTACAAGGTGTCCATTTAAGTAGAGACCCTTTAAAACAGAATGAAGAAAATTTAGGACGTTTACAGTATATTATATCAAATAGTGTCCGATTTCTTTGTGTTTCAACTTATTTCTTAGTTTTCCATACCTCTAATAATATATATGTCTCATGCCTTTTATTCTTTTATGTAATAAACCAAATATTGAGGATTTATGCAACAATTTTGTTCCAAAATGGTCTTTCTACAACCAAACCATTTGAAACTTACACTTAAGTTTTTACCTTCATATGTTGTAATGATCCAGATAATTTTACTTATATATTTAATTTAAATGCAATGTAAAATTTACAAAGATAGGCAAATTCATTACTGTATAATTTTTGATATTTATATTGATATTATAGTTGTATTTTATGCATTTAGTAAAATATTCAAAAAGACAAAAGTATTTGTAATCTATAATGTTCATTACATTTGCTCATAAATTCGCTGTGGACTCACTATTGGTTGCAGCTGAGTTATTTAGTACTATTCGAGGTGCTATTTATATAACAAAAAACTTCCACGTGAAAACCTTGTGTAGGCTAGAGATGTATACCTTTTTCTTTAGTTAAAGTAACGTGGTTAATCTTTCAGGATGTCTATTATGAAAGTCGCCAAAACATCCGTACCGTTTACATACAGTTTTAACCTGAAATATTTCTACCCTTTTATACAAAACTTTTATTATGAATGGCATCTCTCTGAAGTGTAACATATATTATGGAAATTTTAATAACAGGCATTATCCATACGAATCACTTAGGTTGGGCTTTGGCCAAAAAATTTATTCATTAAATGCAGGCAAGTGCTTTACAATTGCGTGTATACTTACCGCTAAAATGTGTGACATTTATTCAGATTAAAGTATAGCACACATATGAATGTGGTTTCAGGGTGGAAACCATGCAGAAGCTCTGTTTATTAAGTCAATGCACTGATCCAAACTCGGCCGTATCATGCTTATTTATTCAAGGACTGGCGTAGGAAATGTGCACTAGGTTAGATCCGTTCCATTTAGACGGTTGTTATCAAATGCAGGAGGAGAAAAATGAGCGAGGGTGATCTTTAAAGTTATGGGTCGATGAAAAACATCACCATCATATTGTTGGGGCGATTATAAACCTCAAAGGCTTCCCTGAATTTTCTGGGAAAATACGAAGGTTCTCGATCCTAGATCTTAGTATCTTGCAAGATAAAGGTATGACGTGTTTTATGACTATGTTCAGCTATAGTTGATTTATTGATCAAGGAACCTGATAAACGCTTCGCTTTGGAATGGGATGAC
Organism: Sperchopsis tessellata; assembly: GCA_033557685.1. Classification (NCBI taxonomy): domain Eukaryota; kingdom Metazoa; phylum Arthropoda; class Insecta; order Coleoptera; family Hydrophilidae; genus Sperchopsis; species Sperchopsis tessellata. Next base: position 3,407 of record JAWQRN010000330.1, read on the forward strand.
ATCTTTTGAAGAAGAGAGAACTTGCGCAATATTTTGGATTGAGGAGAATACAAGCCTACAGATTATTAAAAAAAAAACCGTATTCAGAGGTATTCTTTAGATGAGGTTTTAGGTGTTGTTTTAATTTGTCTAATATGAATATTTTTAATCAATATAATATTTATTATTTTAAAATGTTTGAAGTTATTTTGTATATATTATTTAAACTAATTTATATTTTCAAAATGAAATTATCTGTTAAACATCTGGTGACAAATTTTAAAAATTATCTTTTGTATATTTGAACAACCTGAGTTAGGTGAAGAACTACTTCAAGCGGTAGACAAAAATGGTTTGATTGCCTAGATATAATTATAATTGTCAACCCTCAGCACATGTAATAGACTAGAATACGAAGGTACTTTTTCATAAGCTTGCTATCTTGTTTCGGCAGACTTGCAGATCCGGGAGCTGTAATTTACCTTATAATCAAGCATGCATTATAATATATCAATATGCCAGGTATTTCAAACAAATTGTTAAGTAACTTGTTTAATTTTTTACACAAAATTAATATTGACATAATAAAATAGACTTTAAGGATAAATTACGAATAGACCATGAAAGAGTTCTAATAGAGCTTCTTCGTTAAGATATTTCCGTTTTTCACATGCCTCCTCTAACTCTCCTCTATCCTAAAATGTACTTGTGAAAATGAAATGACACAACAACTTAAACAGGCTAACTTCCGTCTCTAAAATGTGCGATGATTGGTGATGTAAAAGCTTTTCAACTTTGTATATTAGCTTGAGTTATGGTATAGCTATGAATCAATAATTGCGAAGTGTTGAAGGACGTGTCCCATTATCACTCCACTCGTCGAAAATTGTCAGTAGAAGAAATGTTTATAGTTTTGTGAATTAACCGTCTATGACATACATTTCCCTGACTATGTGTAATAGCATGTCTATTTTCATATATAAAATAAACCAACCAATACATAAAATTATTTAAATTATAAAAAATCCTAGCATCAATTAATAATAAATAGCAATGCATAACTGACGGACAGAGTAAACTGCTGTGTAAGCTGTAAAATTGGACTTACTAGCTGTTATCTGTATGTGATTTATTTAATTACCCCGAAGACATAATGTTTTTACTTCGGGTATGGATAACAAAGAATATATGAAAATTAAAATTAAATTAATTACCAAATCAGCAGAAACGCTGTACTATATTTACTTTTGACGTGACGTGAGCTATGCGTATTTGTGGTCGATGTTTTTGTGGCTAAAATTATATTTGTCCAACTAATAATCTACATCATATAGCATATTTACTCAAGTAACTTATTGCTGATATATTAAACAAAGCCTTACAAAATGTTTGTTAAACTGTCACAATAAATCATAATTTGTTTCAAATATATTTTATACATCAAAATTAACGGTATATATTATTCAAGTTAATGTAATATTACAGTTGTGAAAAGTGACAAATAAATAGGTTTGATCACAAAATTCCACACATTAATTAGCGTCCATTTTCACAACACAACCAATCAGAAAGTAATACGCCCTTCACACAATACAAGATTTATCAACCTTCTAGCCATAAACACGTATAAAAGAAAAAAAAACAAAACAATGGAAAACATAAAAAGAACACCAAATTGCTTCTACCTGAAAAGCATTTCGCAAAACTGCGATCTATCTAAAAACTTCTTAACTTTATTAGTGAGATACTTTGAGTATGCAATTTTGATTAATTTGAATGGTAGAATACACCCACTATTCCTAGTGCTGTGCGGGTGATTTACTGTATTAGTAGTTCGGGTTTTTAGATAACCGTATGCTGGCTTGTCTTCTTGCCGATGTTTCGTGCACCAATGCAGCAGACATTATCAAGGCATGGTTATTTTTCGGAAAATGTAATTATATTTACTGTAGTACCTATATCAGCAAGTTTTATTTGAAAATATACATGGCTTATTCATCCAGATTTTAAATATGCACTTCAGTACCTCTTTAAGCTTGTCACCTATATCAAAAGATTCCTTACATGTATTTATTGTAAGAAGTCCTGATTTGTATAAAATAACATAATAGCGAGCCAAGTTTTTTTAATAAAAATGACGTTTGATCTCCAAATCTTGTATTTATAGTCGTAAGCTAAGCTCTTATAACTGTAGTTCTCTCATTCATGTATTGTTATTGAAGTTATTTGTTATTGAGAAAAACAAAATTGATGAAAATATAAAATTGGTCGTTCGTTGCCCTTCGATCTTGTTTACGTATTAATGAAAGTATCAAACGTCATCGGAGTAAAACTGGCCAATATTTCCTGTATCCGAGGCCCGCGGCGTATACTTCCGTCTTCCCCAACGAGAGATAACTGTCAATACGGGTCGTCAATCAGAGCCATAACCGCATTACCGTCTACTGATATATCTCGGAGTATCTCATAAATCCTCCCAACCTTCCCTATATTGCTGTGATAAATAAAATTATATCTGATTGTACACACCTGACGTTTACTGCTTGATTCCGACTATCTCTTAAGGCTAATTACTCGGAGATGCTGAAATTTACGATCATCCTTTGAGAACACACGCGAGGATTTTCCACTAGAAGTTTTATGTTGATTTGCAATAATTATCTTCAACTGCTTTGTTTTTGAAATCATGTCCATACAACAATAAATAACCGATGTGTTTTACTTAATATTAAAAATATGGATAGCTAGGTTTTTGGCGACAAGAAAAAATAACGTTTAATTTCCATGGTAAATTTTTTATTTATTTGTATAATCTTTTTGTGCTATATTACATTTAACAAGGACTTTACTTGTGTTCGCCACCACAAATTCACGAGATGTCCTAAGAGAGATTTAGTATTTGCAAAGTTATAATGTAGGAACGGCAAATCCAAATAACTCCAAACCCCGTACCAACTACTCCTCTACATGAGCATAGGCTTGAGCACGCCTAGTTTCTATATAGTATAGCTGCTTAGCCTGATCCAGAATCTCCAACAAGATAATCCATACATATATATACACCTCGACCAAATCAGTAAACAACATCCTTTGGTGACGCTGAGTAAGTCTCCAAACACCAGATTTATCCAATAGATTAAAGGCTGTTTTCTGTGGATCTTGTAGAAGGGAAGACGGTATATCAGACTATCGAGTAGTGAATACAAGGAGCCTATGTGTACACATACAGCTCGATATTCAGAAAAATATAATAGATATAATGACGAAATACAAGACCATTAACCTTGAACATATTAAATACAGTAGCAATAAGATAAAATAATAACGGAATAATAAAAGAATGATGTGGATTACTTATGCTAATTATTTAGGAAGGATAGGTAAGATATAGTGCATAAAACATATTCGTAGAAATAAAAATAGTAAATAAATTAACAACGCTACCAGACGTGTAAAGGTACATTAAGGTATAACATTCAATTATCTCTCTGCGACATCGGTCAGTACACCATGGCAACAAAAGAAGTGAAGTTGCCAATTTGAAATAATCCATTTAAAATAACTGAAAAGAAGATATGAAATTAGTTATAAATGAACGAAGACCCCCTTACCAGATATAACAGAACTGAGAGGAATAGTATTTTTTGTGATTGGTAAAAAATATCCGTGATATCATTTCCTGTAAGATGTGGAGGGCGAAATTGACCCGCACGTTATTTCAGACTTTTAAAGCCCAATTTAATTTACCAATTTATTACTAAAATTTTGTTACGAATATTTTTGTGTATCTCTGTAGATTGCTAGATCACACAAAATATAGAGTTCATTGCAATTTTCGAAGGTTTCAAGGTTTTGGGTAGAGAGAAATTGTACGATGCAATCAAATTTAGAAACATGATTTAGGTTTTTACTAATTCTAATAACGTCAATCTTAATAATGGTTGTACAGTCTCGATCGTTAACTCACTTATCCGTTAGAAATAAGCATAACACCTGTTGCTTATCCATATGAGTTTCAGTTTATTTCTACATGAATTTATTATGTTACTTATATTCCTCTTGATTATTGTTGTTAAAAAATCGTTATGTCTGACATATATAATAGTGGTTTGCTATGACAATGAATTACGAATGAATTAACTTTGTATACACAAATGAAATACTTAATTGTGCTTCAAAATATTCAATGACTTTTTTGTTAGGTGGTGTTGGTGGGGATTCGAAAAATAATATGACATGCGATGTGTGGTGCACATCCGGAAAAGCAACAGAGTAGTGCTGAAAGTTTGGAATGGATTCGGTATAAAGTTGTGAGCGAGCGACATCATCGGCTTTGGAGGAGCACTTGTGGATCCGGGGATGGCTGTTTAAAATGTACCGTTTTTGGCTTTCAGCGTAAAAGCTTTACAGTTCGCATACATAAAGAGTGCATTGGCTCCATCCAGCAATGCATATTGAGCGGCACTGTGACCTAGGCCAAGTTCCGCTCAGCCAGATCGATGTATTTAAATGTTATTCAAATGAGGCCCGGCGTACACTGGCACTGTCTCTCCCGCATACACATCGCGAGCGAACTTGACCTCCTGACTGACTCTTCGCCCTGTTTCGCACATACGTACCCAGTTTTACTTATTTATGCGCTAGATTATTCAATTCACACGACGGGGATGTCGCGAACTTGTCTTATACACTTACTTCTCTCGTCTTTGTTGATGTACAACTTGTTACATAAATTTCCATAGGCTAAAATTAGACTCCATGTTTCTTGGGAATAGACGTTTTTCTATTATTCAACTAAACATTGTGGGTATTAAATTTTGGTTCTATTTTTATTAAATCGGTATTCGTTCGAAATATGCATGATCTAATCAATCTTAATTTTATTGCACACATAATACCTACAATACTTCAAGAAATTAACCCATCAATTATAAATACCAAAATGTTCGTACTTTTATTTTTAAATGAACTTCTCGTCCAATTGAAAGCAATAAATCAAAAGGTAAGGAATTCGTTAGCAATGTTACAGTGAGTTATGTAAATCAGACTTAATATCTGATCATTATACAGCTCTCATTTATGAATTTGACTTGACCTGAATATGCTCAAGCAATAATATTGCTTGAAGAAGTTTGGAACTACCATAAAATAGAATACAAGTTTTGTGTATCTCATACATGTCTTGAATGAATGAAGATATAAGGATGTTGCTACCTAATCAAAAAGGTAGACAGCATGCAAAAAACAGGATTCATATCATATTTGAGACTTTCCTCCTTAAGCAAGCGGTTTGTCACAAGTAGAACCTTAAAATCTCAGATCCAAGATGTGCATAGTGCTCGAATAAGCATATAGAATGTTGTATGAAGAAAAATAATTTGGTATCCTATATTCCTGAACCAGGTCCAGCTCTGACCAATTATCACCGCATAGCTTTTTACGGAAAAGAAGGATTTTGTCTGTATAATTGTGGCAGACAGGTTCGTGTAAACAGACTCCTAAATGGGCACTATGTTCAGCATAATATTACGGATATTACGTTATTTAGTGGAAGATAAGTTATGGCCTGAGGAGGAATAAATTTGATAGTTCGTACGAACTTAGTGGTGTTAAACAATCTGAATACCGAGCGATACTTTTTGAGCTATTTTCGCTCTTAATTGGTTCAAATTCTTTTAAATGGAAAATAATTCCCCATTTTAGGCTACTAAATATGATACTCTGTGGAAATTACTATCGCCACCGTGGCATAGTCAGCACGGAGTTCGTACCTCATCCCAATTGAGAAAGATTACCAAAATCAAGTCAGTAAATTGTAGGAAATACAATATAAAATTGGTAATTAAAAATAGGTAATAGCTCACTAATTATGGAACTCAGGTAGTAGGAAATATATTCGAAACGAAGCTTCTAGTTCAGCTGTATCTACATATTAATATATTTAGAAAGTTTATACTTTCGCTAACGAAAGGAAACATAACTATTGAAACATATCCACTGTACAACAAGAAGAAGACAAGGGCTTGACATTATCATCGAGTGGAAAGAAAATGGCTGAGAACCAGGCTAAGACGAAGTATACCTTACAGTAAAACCATACTGGGCTCAATGTAACTCTGAAGTACGTAGATGGTGTTCTGAAAACAATATGTAAAAGAGCAACTGATACTACCACAACACAACAAGGATAGGGGACGTACTTAGACATAATCAATAAAACACTAAGTAAAGTCGTTGATCAATTCTACTGGTTGAAGTGCCGCTATAACAGAAGAAATCCGTTTGAAAATAATTGCAGATGTTGCTGGTGAATAACTAAATTAGTAAATTTAAAGTTCCATGCAGCATTTCATCCAAAAAAGAAATGTTGAGTCATATTCGCAGAATCTGTCGACATTGAAAAATTTAAAGGACTATGACGACTTCTCTTCACTCACAGTCAGATGGAACTGAAAAGAACTTTGGAATTACATTTACCTTAAAAGTAACATGCGCTACCCCTATTTTTGCTGGTATATCGATCAGCTGTGTACAACATTGCAAATAAACCCCAGCTAAGATTATGTTTGGTAAGGAGCTGAAACTATCAAGTGGCTTGAAATTCTGAACGTCCATACTTAGACACGAATTTGCCGAGAAAATAGAGAAAGGATTAACATTCACAATATGGTGGGAAGAAATATTAAAATGGTCAGAAACTCAGGTGAAACATCAACACAAAGCAGTGGGGTTTTCGCGAGGCAGACTTGGTATGGCTTTACAATCTCTAAAGGAAAACTGGATTATGTCCGAGGCATAATACTCCGGGGAAGGTCTGTATGACGTTGTGAAGCGAATCAATGATGTGATATATAGCACTAGGAAGAGACGAAGAGGAAAGTTGAAGTACGTCCATGAAAATCGTCTATGCTGTTACGAAGGAAGCAATTAAGGTACTAATCGAGGAGTGCTACAATATAGTGAATCTGGGAAAGCTGTCTGATATTTTGTAAACAGCTGTTAAGAATTTCCCTAAAATTTATAGAATGTTCATGAATTAGATTTTACCAGATTTTGCTTAAGTTGTTTACAATTAAGTTTAGTTTAGAAAGAGATTGTGCAAGTGAAATTTAGAATTGATTAATCTGTAATGAATAGTTTATTGTGATTACTGTGTGTTTAGACTTGTGCTATTGAAAACAGTTTATGTAAGTGTATTTTGGTTTAAGCAAACCCCTTTAACTACTAACTTATAAACACCCTTCTTTGATACAGTTGGCCAAATTGTACTAAACTCAAACCAAATGAACTGAATCAAGCTTCCATATATCAATAATATGTCTTAATTAGGTTACTTATGTAAAATGTATAAAACTATCGCTTCATCATAGTGTTCAGAAATTTTTATTTCATTGACATTTGCTCTAATTAACATATTTATGTTTCAATATGTCCCAATATAAATTTGATGCTATATTTTCAAATTGAGCTTTACGGCAACACTAGAAGAAAATGGCATGTACTTTGTCTGAGAATAATTTTAGGGACAGCAGTATTGCACTAAACTATCGTTATACCCTATAGGCATCTTTCTCACTTCTATGTACATGATTTTTAAGTTTTACCCGCCATTGCCAAGGCTGCTCCATCAACATATTAAATCATTGGTTCTACCATGTCGGGCTACAAAATACCCAGTTGAGTTTCTGGAGGTTAATTGTATAAATTGGTATAGTGTTTATAATTCAGCATTCCGTAGTAAATTTTAGAAAGATTAAAAAAAATCAGATTGAAGCTATAATAACATACCTTCCTATAAACCACGGGTATACAAATTTGGTATAGTCGGTGTATTAGTATCCTAAGATTACTATTTTTTCAGGTCTGGTTAAAATCAACTATATCGACGAAGTTAAGGATTTTGTTAAAGACATTCGCCAAAGTCACTACAGCAATTTCTTTCAATCTTACCGCTCGAAAATTGCCCGCCATAAAAATAGTCTACGGGCCACAGTAAAGTCACTTCTATTAATTCCTGTACTCCTAGAATGTACACCTAGTTTTCTCTTATTTGAAAACTGGCATCCACTTTGACACACGTCTTCTAATTTTATTCTTCGACGTAAACATTCTTTTTACTTTAGTTCTACGTTCCTAATGATATATCATTATATTGTTAAGTCGTATACTGCCTACGAGTGTTATGCCTTATTGATTCTTTGTATATTATTTTAAGACAAAGCCTTCTTATATTTAAATTTCTGCTTTAACTTTCCTATGATGCTTTCATGTTAGAACTTTAGACTAACATCCAGATAGGCCAGTCCGTCTATATATTAAAAGAAAACCAAATAGTAAAGAAGATTTTTCACATATTTTACTACCAACTATAGAACTTTTTTATGAGATATATTATAATTTGATCCATTCTCTCCACGACATATTGCTTAGAAATTATTTTGTAGACTCTAAATTCAATTATATTAATAAAATTGGCCGATCTCTTCACATCAGATATAAATGATCCAGTTTTGCTACCCATGCTGAATCCCGCAATCATAAACATGATCCCATAAACTTTCCTACGTTGGTGCAAACCACATTTTCTAATTTAATCCTTTGTTTAATTAATTATCCATCAATCTTTAGGAGCCGTTTTCTTGATATCCAGATATAATTATAAAAGGCATATTATTATTCTACGATACATATATTGTTTAACAACAAACGGTTTCTTCGAATAATTGCGCTGACTTTAAAAACTGTCCCATTTGTATATTGACCTTCTTTCTTCATCAGCGTTTAATTGTACGCTCCTGGACATAAGCCTCCCCAGCTCTTTTTCATGCGTTTCTATCTTGGGCTATTTGGAACTGATATCTTCCCGTAGATTCTTTGTAGTCGTCAAGCCGTCTTTTTTGTGGCCTTCCTTCACATCTTGTTTGTTACCTTTGGCCTCCATTGAGTTATCCTGTACGTTCGTTATATCTGTCACCTTATTTCTTTGTCGGATCTACAGATACGTATTTTATGCGTTAGGCTAACTCCTAATATCAGTCACTTCATCGCTCTCTAGATCACCCGTAGCTTTTCCGCCCTTTTGTGTGTGATAGTTGAAGTATCTAAGCCATATGTTGCCACGGCTAGAACATATGCCTCGTAGTCTTTTCGTTTTAGGTTTAATGGGATGCCAGAATCTCTAAGTATTTTGGAGATATACATAGCGATCAACGTTTTCTAGAATTCAATCGTTTGTTCAGATGATGCCATTACTAGGGCTCATGCTCGTTTCTTTTTAAGATTCATTCTCAGCCCCACTGCTTTCACAGTCTCATTAAGTTCTTCTAACATTTTAATACATTCCTTCATGTTCTTACAGATTAGGACAATATCATTTGCAAAACGTAGGTAATTTATTTAATGCATTTCTTTTGTTTTCCTTGAGCAGTATTTTAAATATATTTTTCAATGCCAATGACGGACAGCTCTATTTATAGTGACTGTGCCTGTTTTCAATTCATCCTCGATTTGTATATGTAATAATCCGTATTGGTACATATTATTTATTAATAATGGATACCTAAAGTTGACCCTATCATCACCTATTGCGCATAAAAATTCACATGTTATTATTGAGTCGAAAGCATTGTGGACATTTATGAACTTTCGATTACTAGTCGGAGATTTATGTGTTAACTGAGATGCTGAAGCCTTTCCAAAGTCTTACCTTTTCGTCGAGTTCGTTAGAGGTGGATTTGTTGTTAAGGCGGTTTGTTATAATTTTAGTGAGCAGCTTCTACAAGTGTAAGAGTAGATTTATAGGTCGATAATGTTTGATAATTATACTATCTCCTATTTTGAATAATATAATGACTTGAAAGTGTTTTGTCATACTACTGGTATTCTGCGTTCCATCACGCATTTGTTATATAATATGTTCAAAGCTTTTTCCATAGTCTCGCACCATTTTTTAATATATTTAGTTGTTGGCTACTTCAGTGCTTGACGTACTTTTAGGATTAATCTCTTTCAAGATTCCGATTTGGCGACAGTTGCGGGCGGTATATGAATATGTGTAGAATAATTCTTTTGATGTCTAACTTGTCCGATATGATAATGCCACGTTGGTATTTCATTTCGGTTAATCTTTAATTACTATAGCTTGATTCTGATTGTATCACTTTCTGCAAGCGTTTGCTTCTAAGATGTGTTTATGTATTCGGGTGCTATGCACTATTTTGTCTGCTTGATCTTTCTTAATCATTTCGTTTAGTTCCCTATGTATTGGTGATCATCTATCGGTGTTCATTATTTGTTCTATGAGATCGATTATTTCCTTTCATAATTTGGGGTACCGAGGTCGGATTTTATTTTATTTCTATTATTCGAATATTGAATGTCTTAATGATATATATATATATATATATATATATATATATATATAATAGATTTGAACAGATCAATAGATTTTTCATTTTGCAGGCAATTATGAAGCATACATACATGACAATATCTGGAAGATCTAATAAGTATAATTCAACAAAGTTACAATAATTATTGTGTAAGAAATTAAATTAAATATTAATTAGAATAAACAACTTAAAAAAGTATACTGTATCATTGATCATGGTGTGAAATACGTAGTTGTTGAAGACCTTAGAGCTGCCATTTGGTAAAATCTAGGGCTATAAATTTACTTCTGGATGAAACAAACTTTATTATAAATTTAAATACGTCTACAGTAACAACTTACTGGGAGGAAGCAGAAACAAAAAAAGTTAAATTGATATATTTTTGTTAAAACATTTATCAAAATACCACACAATTGAAGAAGTAAACATTAAAGGAAATGTAACTCAGTGTACACCTGTGTTATAAACATTGTAAACATATACAATATAAGAAATACATATTAGTAAATAATTCAGAAAGTAAGTGTGAGGTAGTTTTACTTTTTGTACAGAGCCCAAATTTGTGTAGGAACGGATATCGCATGTTTACCGCAATAGTATCAAATATTTGTTCATTGGTGATACTAGTGGCTGTAATTCTACACTGGAATGCGTGGGTAACCCAACACTTGATTAATTTCAACATTAAAAATCACTCGTCCAAATAAGAAGGACAAGGACGAATTCTTTACTCATTGTACGGAAGTAAACAGACCACGTGTACTTGATGGATGATCTACATTTAATCGTCGAGTGACCATGCTTATTACACAAGTTATTTATGCGTATATTTTTATAGGTTAATTTTTAATGGTAACTCCAAAGTTATTGCCCATGTTCTGTATTTGCATATACATGTTTTGATTACTTAAATAATAGTAATTGTAACAAAAGTTAGTGAAGTTTATTTAGTACAAAAGGAATATCTCTTTAGAAAATAAATAATATTCATAAATTTTAAAATGGCTACAACCGAGCAATACAAGTGATGGTTAAAAAAAGAAATTTTATTTAATTGGAAGGATAGTCAATTAGATTTCTGTATCAAACTTAAATCCTATTACTCAAGTAAAGAAATATATATTATTTTTTTCCTAATTATCGAGATGTCAAAGTTTCGTTAAAAAAATGAAATGCGGATTCTATCCTGGCGTACATTGCCGGAGTCGAATATGCTGGGACGATTCTCAGAAAATCCATCGTATATTTTGATTACATTACACATGATATAATAATTTAAAAACTGCGCTTCTATGAGTTCCATTGTTGAGCACTATCCCACCTATCATTTGAGTGGAGAGTTGTCAATTACCAATTACAACTTATATTTATATTGAGAGAGAGAGATAGAGAGTGGGAGAGATGTTTTATTATTGTTTAATTATGGGTAGATTTTACAATCAGATACCTTTTTACTTTGCAAGTCTGTAACACTTCTCTGACACAGTTCTTTTTCTTCAACTCTTCGAATCTACTTTTGCTATATCGTACTATGTTTGTATTCTATTTTTTAGGGAAGGTACTTGGGGATATTGATTTATGGATGTGGATTCGTAATTATGTCTTACAATGTCACACTTTTGCGTAAAAAAATACCAATTAAATGGTTTGTTTTCTCAAATGATTTGATTTTTGAAAGTGAAGGTGTTACTTGCGACGTACGATGAACACGTGTCTAGCTGTGTTAAGTTAGAAAAGGTCTTTTAAGAATTCGATTTCTAATTTGGGGGTTGCTAATTGTTTTAAGGCTTCCCTATTGCAATAAAATGGGCCGTTTGTGCTAAGATTTCTAAGAAGTTTTTATGAGTGGGATTTCCAAAAAGGTGCTACACTATATAGGTTATTGACTTTATCTCTGCAAATAATAGTGTAGCTAGAAAGTTACAATGAGAGTGTGTATGTTGGATTTTTAATAAATCTATACAGTATAGTAAAATAAAGGTCTTTCTTTCTTGAAATATTGAATAATAGTAAGTATATTAAAGTCAACGGTGAAAACCGATTCAGAAATCATTATTTTATCCGAATATGTCCTTCCAAAAGCAAGTTTCGTAATTTTTTTTGAAAACCAAAAGATGGATATCTTGATGAAGATCGGTTATGGCGAGTAGTATTAAATCCCATAATGAAGTAAAAGTTCTTTTCAAAACACAAATATCATGATAACTCAGTCATGTGTAAGTAAAATTCGAAGAAACTGGACACGAGCGAGATATTCCACGCAGTGTATGCTTTACTTTTGATGACGAAACGAAGCTCCAGTATCCGATTCGACTAACTAATTCTGAATATAAAATTTCCCAAAAAAGTGTACTAAGAATTTTCAGAAAATACAAGAACTCAATGAAGAAGACAGCGATCGACAGTTTCTGAAGCTATACATAAAAATCTAAATTATCAATCGGACTCACTTGACCGAATTATTTTCAGCGCTGAAGCTACTTTTTATTTGAATGGACACATGTACAAGTATGATACCCTAGTAATCCCCGTAGAATGCAAGACAGCCGTATAAAAAAATTAACAGAAAGTGGATGTTTGAAGTGGTTTTACTACTAAAGATGTACCTAGACTTTCTTAGTTTTGAACTAATACCCGCTATAGAAAAAATATCCCCGAACAGTGATGAACTAGGTATTCCTATCTTCTAGGTGAGTTACCACTATAAAACAGTATCTGGAAGAAATATTCTCATACAAGTGGATGGTACACGAGGGTCTGCAATATGCCCAAATCAGTAGAAATATATTTCTGGAAAGATATGGAATTTATGGCAATGAGCAGTTTTGTTTGTAACTTATAATTGTAATTATATATAACAAAAGACAATTGTTCTGTACGTAGACTTTCACTCTCACAATATATATATATATATATATATATATATATATATATATATACATATATATATATATTTATATATATGTAGAAATTTTCTGGGAGACATGCGTGTGTAGGCTTTTTTGCTCTTAAAAGTGTTGCGTGTGGACTGTCATGCAGCTTTAAAATATACTCTAGGAATTACTAGTCTAAGACTAGTACTTCTGAGAGTCACATGTCAGCCTATATCTAGCATTTTTTAGAACTATATGAAAATCAACATCCATCACTTTTAAGAGTTACATATTTTGATAATATCTCCCGTAAAAAGTAAAGCTTACACACGGTTATTTTCTCGAAGACCATTAGATAACAAATAATTGTGTTTAGACGTTTATTTTTTAAGCGTAATTTTGCTTTTGTGAAACTTAATTTAATAAATGCTCCATTTACAGCTGTAGATTTGTGTGATAGAAAGAAAAGAACACATGAGACTGGATTTGAAAAATGAGAGTAAAGAGAAGAAAAACTTAAAGCATTAAGGAAGGTTAAAGTCTCCTAACTTAAATTTATAGTGATAGAAATAAAAGATAATGTTCTTAACAAATATTCTAAGCTAAAAAAAGAAAATAAAAAAAAATTCCACATAATTGGGAAAATAAACTACTTTTAGTGACACATAAAATATAAAATTGAAGAACTTGCTGTCAAACTTTTTAAGAAATAATTGGGCCTATAGAAGAGATAAATGATGTATTATGGACACCCCATTGATTTTAAGATAAGTTGGAAAATAACTCAGATCTCATAACGTATTTTGAAAATAATGCCCCTTCGCAAACTTGATAATCAGATTTTTTTAAAAGATAGAAACTATGGATAGAAAACTCCTTACGTGCAAAAATAAAATTATCACTAGGTTGCCCAAAGTAAAAACGGTCCAGAGAGACTGACTTATATACTTCCCATCCACTAGAAATGTCTATTATTGTGTGTTACTGAAATTTTAAAACAATTTAAAACTGGTTTTGATTATTAAAAAATAATTCTAAGGGTAAGCTCTCGCGACAAATAAAAATATCATATTGGTGCTCTATCATAAATGTGTACCAGAATTACTGTTGAATTGATGAACAAGAGAGACAAATTGCGTAGTTACTGAGTTGAAGTTTTGAGAAGAATAATTTCTATAATAGCAATTCTTACCAAAGAGGTTTGGCTTTTCTTGGAGAAAGTCATTTGCACAACTGTCCTAATAATGTAAATTATATTGGTTGCTTAAACCTTGTAACTGAGTTTGATCCATCCCTAATGGTAGGCGTATTCATATGCATGGTAATCCTGGAAAAAGGAATGTTTCTTATCTCTGTGGTAATGTATACGACGAATTTAGAGATATATTAGGATGTAAAGTTACACTACGAAATATTGTGGAATCTGTATTGATTCTACTCTTGATATTAGTCAGACAGATCAGCTAATTCTTATTATTCGCTATCTCCTTAAAAAACGAAAATATATTTTAAATTTATGTTGACCGAACGTAATGATGGAACATACTTATTTGACATATTGCAAGAACTTCATATTAGAGATATTACAAATTGTATATCACAGTCGTATGGAAAACTAGAATTTAGCAAGTTATTAGTCTAGCCGAATGGATTCCATGTGCATCCGACCGTCTAAATATGGTTGGATCATCTGCTGTGGAGTATTGTTGCAGCAGTTAATTTTTTTGGAGATCTACAGTCAATATATACAACCGTAAAGATAGTGTGTATTAATAAAAAATGTCAAAAAATAAATATGTTGTAAAAACCCAGATGGTCTGCACAAATCGATGTTACTAAAACTGTATTTATGAGCTATTCTGCACATTGGCATTCTTTACTTTAGGTAGCGAACGTCATTAATGATGCAAAATTTCTTATTAAAGAGCTTAATCATTTTGAAACTGCGTTAATGTGCGTCACTTGGAATGATTTCTTAGAAAATATCGATATTTTCAATAAATATCTGCAAGAAGCATTTAATTATGGGCCATTTTGAAATTATTTGATACCCTTTTGGCACATATTCAAGAAGGTCGTAATACATTTCAGGTCTTTTAAGTTATTACAAAACAAAACCTATATCTTGCGACTATAAATGTATACAGTATAACGCAAACAAAGAAGACCTTGTTTTTTTGTTAATAATCAGATTACTCAGACTCAAGTAGAAACATTTTACCTAATAATAGACAGACTTATAAATGAGATTCGTAAACTTAGTTTTCTGATCAACTATGGGGAAGAAATGGCTGTCGTAACTTGCATTGCATTCTATTGAAAGTGCTGTTATGAAATTTGATGACATTATTTTTGAATATGCACATGAAAAATGTCTCAAAATAAAGATATAATAAAATGGAATGTGCTTATTATTGTTATTTTTTAATAATAAAATGTTTAGTTACTTTCAATCCATAGCGCCAAAACACGGGTCTATTTTTTATACTAACACAGTTTATTATACTCTAGGTAGATTTGCCACATTTGGATATACTAGCAGTAACTTTTCTCCAATATATTGGCGACGCATTTCCATATTGAAGTAAATATAAACATTTTCCATATTTTTAATTTTCAACATCTTAATTTCCAATAAGATTGTATCATGTCCAGTTATTTTATATAATGTTATGACTTAACAAATAATTGTTTGCTATTATATCCTCAGTTGTTAGTATGTATTTGATTTGCAAATATATACATATTTTAAAATAGGGTACACGAGCACAACAAGTCATGTCATTTATATTAGTCATCGGCAATGTAATCAGAAAAAAAAAATTACATTAACAAATTTCTTTTATATAAAATTATAAAAATATGATACGTTTAAGATGAAATACAAGTTCCATTACAAAAATATATGCACAAATGATAAATAAAATAGGTTAATAAACAAAATATTTACGTTAACTATTCCAAACATAGTACTCTGAAATCGCGTGCTTTATAAGCACTATGATATAAGTATATTTTTTAATGTTTTACTAAGCATTCTTATACCATCGAGACGCTTAAGGTTTACTTAAGTCTATGATGAGGCAAATTACTTTCTCCTATCTGACGTAAATTAATTTTAGAAATGCTATTACAAGAATCAATAATAAGGAATCACTGGTTATAAATATTGGAGAAGACCAAATTTGGAAGCACTTCAGTTTATGTAGTTGTTAAAGAAGCTATATTTTAAGTATTATAATGAAAATAAATACTACACATATTCTAGGGCTGGTTCGCGAGATCGATGTTACTAGAGGCAAGATCGATTGATCAAGATCGATTTTTGATCAAGAATGATATTTGATTAAGATCGATTTTCCTTTACTGAGATGTAATTGGCAGTTTTATTCTTTTTTGTTGCTTATTTAACGTTGGTTTATCTCCTGTGCTACGGCAGCTAAGGCATTGTATGTACTGACTTTATGTTTTCTTATGTTGTTATTCAAAATCCACAAACTACTATCATTATTATGTTGTAAACCTATAATTATAATGGTAAGTTTGGATTTTTATTAATAAAAATAAACTCAAAATCAATAAAATTAAGGTTTTGGTGGCTATAGCACCGTAAATAAACTTTAAGTAAACAACAAAGAATTAAAATATATAAATACAAATTGCCGATTAAATTTCAATAAATAAAAATTGATCTTGATCACAGATCAATTATGATGAAAAATCAGCCTTTATCAAACATCGATCTTGATTAAAGATAGGTTTTGATAAAAACTCCGATCAATCGACATTTTCGGGAACGAAAACATTTCCTCTCGTCCTAATATGAAACTTTAGCATATTAGAGCATAACGTACTTATGGGTGTTATTTTCCCCTCCACAAATGTAAACAAATCATAAGAGTGAATACAATTATCTATAAAAAGTATATGCAGACCTACTTTGATTGTGGGATTGTGAATTTATTGAGGATTATAACACACTCTCCTTCTCCTATATTATCCACTTCACAGGTTCCATAGTTTTGTGGCCCACCAAGTTCACTAATATCTTGGCTATGTTATAACTATCGCAGCTTTCTTTCGTATTATATTTATTTCTGAACCGTTTCAGCTAGAAAACAAAATACAAAATTTTAAATATCATCACTATCTGCTTCACCTACCATCCCTTACCCAATGATATATTATCATAGAATGCGTAATGGTGTTGCTTAATAAATTGTACACATATCGTAATAACAGAGAACTCTCACGCATACTTCTCAAATTTTTAGCCAATAATGGTGTTCTGAGGTCTCTCACATATTGTAATATTTGCGGATGATATACATAATTTAGTTGTTGGTGGTCATTTTATGGATTTTATAACCGAAAACAAAATCATACTGTTTTTTTTTTTTTGGAAAATAAGCTGTTTGTAATGTCTGAAAGAAAACCAAATTAGTTCTTTTGAAATCTGAAAACCACACTAACTTTGTCATATTTTGCTATTTGTCATTATGTATATTACAAAAAATTCCAGTTTGTATTGATATGATCAAAAATCAAATATTAACTGGCAGCTAAGATTTCTAAATAGAGGTCATTTTAAATAAATCTATCCTTTTGATGAAGCTTCATAACTCAATTGATAATTATTATGTATACCACTGCAATTTACAACGATAATGAGCCCAGCACAGAATAAACGTGAAAAATGGTCAAAGTGATTACTTTGAAAAGTAATTTTTTTAACGTACGGAATATAAGGTTTAGGATATGTGCTACTATAAGTAGTAGAATCATATTTGTAAAGCATACATGTGTGTGGTTTAATATAAAAACAACACATTTTAAATCTTAGCTTACTGATTTTTTGGACTTTTTGATACGAAAATCATCAGCATGTAGTAATGAACTGTATATGTATATATGTTAAAGCAGGTTAATAGAAAAACAGTCCATTAAACACAGTCACACTATAAAACGGTACATAATAAATACAAATGCATGCATTATTAAGGATCGCAAATTTAATTATAGGTGGTAATTGTAAAATTATTCAATAAATACTGTGCAATTGCAATGACAATGTCGGATCTTTGTATCAGTGCTAATAATAACCCAATTAAATGCTGAAAATATAAACCATAATTTATGGAATTCATTTTTAAATATACTCGTTTAAATCCGCCGCAAAGCAGGAAACACCAGCGGAATTTATAGATGATCGATAATGATATATTTAATTATAAATCACGATTTATGCAAACAAAATTTCCTGTTTGGTAATCTGTCTGATTAGAAAACACCACCTCATTTTTGCACACTGGAGCAGTCGTCGGAAAAGAATCAAAACTAGACCAGTTTCCTTCTACTTTACAATCTGCGTATGTAGGAAATGTACCGACGCAAATATTATTTATTTCAATTTGAAGCAATAAACACTTGATATTGCTCCCATGCAAAGAGTATTTCCGTTTAAAATAAACAGCCACTCAAGTAACTTATCAATGTCCAAGATAATGTATACCAATAATTATACTCCACATCTTATGCAAAAGTAATTCTAATGAGTATGCGGACCCATTTAGTCGAACACAAAAATCATTGCTGAGATAAATAGAACAACCATAGAAGGACCGTAATATTCTATAGCGAGTTTAATGCTAGATGTCAAATTGGATCTGAAGATATTTGTTCTATCGCTTCAATTTCCATAAAGGATGCTAGGCTCTATCCATCTATTTTAACTTAAATGACATTATGAACGTTGGCTCTTTAGCGCAGGTGGGTACCAAG
This sequence comes from Sperchopsis tessellata, assembly GCA_033557685.1. Lineage (NCBI taxonomy): Eukaryota > Metazoa > Arthropoda > Insecta > Coleoptera > Hydrophilidae > Sperchopsis > Sperchopsis tessellata. Next base: position 22,431 of record JAWQRN010000330.1, read on the forward strand.
ATGGCTATAATAAAATTTATGATTTAAATGAATTGCGTTATATATCCGTAGTCAATAGATACAAATAAATAGTAATGAAGCATATAATGAACATAAATATTTATAAAACTACAGTTTGTTACAGTTTTCTAATTGAATGAACTGTGATATTCATGGCCCACAAACAGCAAGAATTTCCTGCTTATCAATTCAATAGAAATTATATATTTATATAGATGATGCTTCAATTCTTGACCGTTTTTTAATTAGGGAGTTGTGTATTTTTGGGGTTTGAAGGCCTTTATATTAAAACTATTTATTATAGTATACGTTTCGAAGACTACATTTTCGTCTTTTACTATACGTATTTTACGTAATCTTAAATAGTAAATTTTAACAGATTTTAAACAAGTAATTGTGAACATTTGTTAGTGTTAGGGATTGCAGGTTGTACTTACTTTTTTCGTATTTCTATGTATGAGTTTTGTTCTGCGTCATGTTTTTTTTTAATTTAATTATGTTAATTAAATTGGCACGACAAGTGACATTTAGCCTAGGTTATTCTTCAGTGGAACGCTAGTCATAAATGTGTTTGATTGGTTCCAAAACTAATTCTACATATCTCAAACTAAACCAAAACTAACATACCTAGCTTACATGATAAATGAAAACGTTTAAGACTGGGATACTAGACAGGAATAGGTAGTCCATGCAGTTCGTCATAGTATTGAGGCCAAAGACAAACAGGATTAGACTAAGGAAAACATATAGAGATTACAGTTATTACGATCATAGTTCAAATTAATTTTTACATTGTTATTACTTTGCTTAATTTAAAAGTTTTAATTTTAATTTTATTAAGAAGGAATATATTAAATTTATTATGGTTTCATCGGTAGAATTTTTGTGAGGTGAATGCCGTTTAGAAATTCATTGATTTCGTGTTTTAGGTATTTGTAATGCAAAAAAAGATGTTCTGCATCGCCGAATTGGTTACAAGAATAGCTTGGGGTAGGTGACTGTCCTATTTTATATTTATGTGCTGGAAATAAGCTGTGATTACTTCGTAACCTGCCGATTATAGTAGTGATATTTTTACTTAATTACAAATCCTTAAACTATTGCAGTTTTTGGAGGTGATGGAAACAGGTGTAAAAATTATCCTTTGAAATAGATTTGTATTCGATAGCGAAGATTTTCTTAAAGTTTTTCTTGGAAATAGTATAGATATCCGATTTAGGAAGAAGATGGAAGATATACCGGTGTAACCTACATCTTTTGCCAACCGTCCCACTTCTTCATTATCAGTGATGTTAATGTGCCCTCGTATCCAGCCGAAATTTATATTGCGTTTATGTATTTGTATTCTTTGATCTAGAATGCTTCATTCTATAAAGTTACATCTATTAGACTTAGCTATTTTTTGTATTGCACTATTGTAAGTGCAATATATGTGGAATAACCGAATATATGTTTGGATTTAAGAGCTGCACATATTGAAGTAAGTTATGCCGTGTATACTGTTGCTTCCTTTGTTAACTTTGTGTGCAACTTAAATTTGTACTTAGGGATATATTTTGCTGCTCCTAAAATACCTGTGTGCTTTGATTCATCCCGGAAAATATCTATTAATTTTGGCTATTTTTATAAGATTTCCTTCCTGAAAATGGTGTTTCTCAGTTGGCGTCATATCTTCCATATGTATTTATCATGAATCTTTATGTATGGAATGAAGTCTGACTTTGAATACATGGACGGAAATGTGTGAAAGGTTGCAGCGGATTGTGATATTTGTATATTGGTTTTTGTTAAGTACATTTTAAGTTACTGAATATGAATATTATTTTACATATATTGTATTTAGATTTTAAATTTCCATTCTATCATTTATTGCTATGTCTTCATTTTTTTAACGTATGTCATTTCTAATATATCTAGAGTTTCATTATTTATTCTGTATTAAGCATTAATGTCTTTTCGAAACTGAACGTATTATTTGTAGACTTGTGATATTTCTTTTTAATGCAGTTGTTTTAATTAGGCTGCTCTTATTATGTGACTTAATTATGTTTTTAAGAATTGTTTAGATTGCCCTATGTAGCATTTGTTGAAATCTGCGCAAGTGGATTTTATAAATGGTACATGTAATGTGATTTTTATCTTCAGGTCTTTTAATTTTTTGAATATAAATTCGAAGTTGTTTTTACTTTGGTTTGCAATTTTATGTTGTATGGGATAAATATTTTTTGCAGGTGTTCTGATAGAATATGGACATATGGTATTGGAAGATATTTGAGTTCTTCATGGGTATTGCACGCACATTCCATTTATAAAATCTCATGTGTAAATTGCAACAAATACTACATAGACAATCTAAACAATTCCTAAAAAAGAGAATTAAGTCACATAATTACCCATAAATTAAACAGTGAAATCACGGCATTAAAACAAAAACATCACCAGTGCATAAATCATACGTTCAATTCCGAAATGATATACATTAAGAAATACAAAGACACAGCAATAAATAATATAAACGAAATAAAACACATAAATACAATACACTATAATATTCTGTATTTAACAACATACCTTACAAAAACTAATGTATCCTATCATCTATATCACAATCCGTTTCAACCTGTCACGCATTTTCGCCAGACCATTGAAAATTTGACATCCATACATAAACAGTCGTGATAGAAACATCTGGAAGACGCAGAGTACGAAACGAAAAGAATATAGTCTTCGAAATGCATATAAGAAATAAATAGTTTTAATATAAAGGTCTTCACATCCCAAGAATACACAACTCCCTCTATATATGATTCAAATCTTGGACTATTAATAATTAGAAATAGGGTTTTCTTGGGATACGAAACCCTTAATATTTAAAATATTTTTTTGAAGATGTGTCGAAGATTTATTGTCTTCTTTTCCAAAATATATAATTTACGTAAAATAGTAGTATGTTATGGTATGTTACTTTCGTTGGTTATTTGTCTTATTTATAAAATATAGTATATTGTGCTTAGGTTTATTATATATTCCTTGTCAAGTATTACTGTACCTTTTTTAATGAAAATCATTTATAATATACCTCTAGCTTTACTGTTTATTTATTTATCTAGCATTGCGGTGTTTTCAAAGTTAAATTTATGTATTTTAGATTGCTGAGAATTTTTAAAAATGTGATTTTTCGATTTTTAACGAGATGTGATTGATATGTTTACTTAATTCATAGAAAATATAGTTTATTGTTTTACAAGTGCAATTAAACCTAAAAGCAAGAAATTCAAACCGAAGATCACACAAGAACTATTGTATTCAATAAAAGTCAAAGAACTATTAAAATAAAAATAATGTTATACTAGGTAGGCGATATAAGATGTATAGAAACTCATTAACTCATCTCCTACACCACATTAAAGATCATTATTGAAAACTTAACGAAACCAAAATCAATATAAAAATGACATACAAAATCTCGGTAGGGAATAGAGTGTAAATCAACAATAATCAGGACTTAATCACGGATACGGTTGAAATTGAAAATTGCTGATTTTTATGTAGACGTAGATGAAAATTTGTTTACTCATATATATGCAGGGAAATATCATGCGGGAATTATATTTCGGACGTTAAACTATTGCACAAGTCACGAATCATAAAAGCGATAGAACGCATGGATATGGATAGTATATCTGCGAAGATTCTTAAAGATACTCACGTACACATAGTGACAACACTTGTGTGTAAAATTAATTTGATATTCATGACAATTTAAGGAATCTCTAGTCATATCAATATTTAAATTTGGAAACCATTTTGGCTAAACTAATTATAAGCCAATAAGCGCCATGTATAAAAAACATTTAAAAAGCGTTCAAAGCAGATATTGAAATATATACATAATGCTCATACATTAATTTCAAGCAACCCCTTTGGGTATAAAGAGCACTCATTTCATACTTTGACGCAAACTTTAATAACAGCGTAAAAAAGAGTATTTGATACTATTTTACATATTGCTTGAAAATTGACGGATCCTGAAACAGAGAGTCAGATATTGAATCGACTTGTATAAATTGTTAAAGCTTCTTTAACTACAGCTAGATTTAGAGGTCATACGTGGTTAAATTACATACGATCATAGAGAACATGACGTTAGGTATTTTTGTGTTGTTTTGGATTCTTACCTAAAATATCACGTTCATATCGATTATCTTTGAGCGAAACTTTGAAAATTAAATTACCTTATATACTATGTTAATGTTTATATTATAAAATTGAATTAAATTTATAGTATGGGCAAGTTTATACAATAATTCTTTAAATTACTTGTCAATATCTGAAAATTTTATTATTAAAACTTACTCATATAGAAATAGTGCAGTGCCTAACACAGGCATTATCAGCAAATCGGACGCTACTAGGATGATTATTTAGAATGCACATTTAATTATGGTCATCGATACTATGTAAGGCGAACGAAGACCGTGAGGATATGATTTTTTTGCTCCAGATTTATATGCTTAGATTATAGAAAATGCAGTGTTAAACAATATAAAACATAAGAGCTCATAGTCATATAATTTCGTAATTAAGGTAGGTATTCATTAGATATTACAAGGTCACACACTTCACGACTCGGTGCCTTTCAAGCCGACTTTAAATCAAGACACACAAGAAAACGGCCAGCGGATAATAGGAGGTCAACACAGGTTAAGAAGGAAGAACTACCTTTATAAATAAGTTTTATAAGTTTGCAAAAACTCAAATATTACGTCAAAAATACGTTTTTTATTGTAAGTCAAAATGTTAACAATATTTGTAGGCATAGGTAATTTCAATGCTATTAGTTCTTCCGTCAACCAGTTGAACTTTCTTGTGTATACAGGTCAGGAGAAAAATATGTGATTTAGGGCGGCAATCTAGGCACCACACATACATACTGACGAGTCCACTAATTCGAGTCGAAACAGATGCGTGGAAAAGTGCCCACGTCCAAACTTCAGACTGATAATGGTAGAATAAATCAAAGGAGAAATGTTGTTTTTGGGTCATAATTTTATTTTTATTTTTTGATGTATATATGCATTTTGTGTATGTTTTTTTTTTAATTTATGAAGTCTTCCAATATATTTCTCACTGTCGATGTATAACGTCCTGTATAATGATGGCGAGGGTATTATCCGCTGTTAATTTTCCTTCATATCTATCCAGTTCATTGTTGTGTGATATTCTTGAGTACGCCTTAACCCAGATGAGACTAACTTTAATATGGTTCGATTCGAGATCACAAATATAGATAATCAATTTTAAGATACTGGATTTATGCTAGAACCAGAATTCATTGTTACATCGCCTGTAAAACGCTCATAGAGTCGGTCATAACTGTAATATGTGTTGCCTTTGTAGTTTAAAGCTACTACCTCTGCCGCGAATATTGGGAAATTACTGAGAAGTTTGAACATGCCAACTATTTTGTTTAAAGGCTCGTAAAATGCATCCACCAAAAGCATTCTTCGAACCATCGTTGGTTCTGGGTATTATTGTTGAGTTGAAAGGAACCGTTGAAAGCTGGGTAATGTATATTAAATATCTTAAATAACATGTAATATTCGAGGTTATGCGTATATGTTACTCCACATAAAAGTATATCTATAAGCTTGAATCACCGGAGGAGAGTTCTGTTTTTCCCATACTCTGTTGTTAAGTCAAGTATAGAAAGTTGATAAAATTTGTCCAAACTTCCACTTAGTCGGTATGATCTCAGTTTAATGAAGTATTTGGAAGCCCAAAACTGCCTTTAATGAAAAGTGGCGGCTCCTGTGCTATTGGGGTAGATCTCATAGCCCCTACAAAGGTACGCAGAATCTTATTCTGAATGCCATCCAAGTGACATAAATTAGTTTTCCAAGCTGAACCATACAATAAGCAACCATAGTCTATCACCAAACAAAGCCATACATAAGCTATACATAAGCTGTTCTAAGTTATTAAGACAAGCATATATTCAAATGTTATCTGCATATTGAATATCTTTCATATGAGGATTAAAGGCTTAATATAAATCACTTGTGTACAAATTAAAATCATAAGGCTCAATTTGAGCATTGAGGTAAATCTGTTGAGGTTTATCTCTGGCCAAGCCTCTCATATGTACTATTTCTAACGTGAACTCTACGTTCTCGTATAATATCCACCAAACCTCTTAAAGCCTGGTCCTGAATGCTGAATGAGTTTAATTTTTGTTTTAATATGTCGAAGTTGATGGTGCTATAAGTGTTCTCAATGTCAATATACATATATCACAGGGAAATGTTCTTAGTCAGTGGTCTATCATCTTTAGTACGTTTTCTGTATACACGATAATAGAGATATAGGGCGATATAAGAACGCCAATATAGGGATTTTGAAAGGTTTTAAGATGGGAACTTTTATACTATTTTTAAGTTCAACCGCCTGTTCTCCTGAAAACCACATACTATTAAATGCAGAAAGCATAACACCCTTTGCTTCATTAGGAAAATAATCAATGTAAAATTTGTAAACATAAAAGTATCAGAACAAATTAAATCAAATAGTTGTATCATTGCAAGTAATGTTGTTAAAATTCACTGAGAAATCATAGCGTTAGTCAATTCCACCACAGTCGAAGAAATTAATACTGAGAAGACTAAAGAAGGAGTAAATTTACTCAAAATATTCAGAAGTTCCACTACAAAGTAAGTTTTAACTTTTGTCTCTCGTATGAAGATAAATTTAAGGAAACTTATTATTGGTTCTTACAACTCAATTACTCTAAAAATGAGCGATTTGCACCTTCTTTTAGGTTTTATTCATTTAGAACTAAGCAAGAAGTTGTAACATATTTATAACCAAATTTTTCCCAAAAATGACTTGTGAAAATTTAAAATCACGAAACGCAACACTGAATACTTCATTTCAGATTGTATTTCTTAGAAGTCTCTGCAGGATAGTGATATGTGGTCGGGGTGTCTATTTTTAGCATTATTACAATATCTCCTGCATCAGATTCTCGAATCACTGGAAAATTATGTGTCGCCATTGGACGTACTTCTTCACCAGTTTGAAGAAACGTCTTTCTGTGCGACGGAATATTAATAGGATTAAGAACAGTTGAGTGGATTATGTGGAAGTGTAATCTATGTTCACAATAATATTACTTATCGCGTGAGGTCAAGAGGGGATATATAATATTTCTCCATTCAGATCCATTATATGAATGTGCTGGCGTAGAGTTTGAGCTTGAAGGGTTTTTGGTTCAAGTAATTGTTGTCTTTTTAGATTTGATTCATTCCTAAATAAATTGAAGGAAGCAGATATAATTCTTGTCCATGAGGAGAGGTAAATTATCGACTCATTAGCTTATTCTAATATTTTTCTAAAGTAGCATTCAGCTCACGAATTTCTTGTATTTTGAACGTCAGCAGCAACAGCTGTGAAACTGTCATGTTTCAATTTACACAGAAAACTGTAGGTATATTGGAGAAAACAGAACTTGATTCGGATGTGTTCGTGGGGATAAATAAGGCCTTTTATTGCCTGATCTATGATTTACTGCAGTAAAATATTATTAGTATTGGTGCTAGGGATACGATTTCGTGTGTCATATAGTTTCTTAAAGCACCAGACTGCAACTGCCAGACAATTATTATCTTAGTAGAGGGTATCACAGTAATAGTTAAATAATTCTGTAAAGTGTATTATTCCTAAACTAGCTTCTCCAAGTTTGTCCTCCATCATATAAGTTTATGAGGTGAACAATATAGGTAGTTGCCAGTCTTTTCCATGAAAATTATATGTGAATTTCATATTTTTCTGCTATGTTTTTGACAAATTGACGCATACCGTTACTATAATTATTTCAGTTTTTAGGAATGAAGTACTCGGGCTCATAATAGGCAAACCGATAATTGCCATTCCAAATTTCCATTTAATGTAATTGTAAAATTTAAGAAACTTAAAAATGACTCACCTAAAGATAAGCATTTCGTTGCGTTATATACTAATTATTATTACGCAGTTTATTCTTACCTTATTATTTTTTCAATATATGTATATAAGCTATGGCAGAGGCTCTTTAATACCTAATTTTTCTTGTGAAATATTTTCCCTTTTGTTTACCCAAATCAATATTTATCCTCGTTGTTCTCTTTGCTGTGACACTTTCCTAATACAGATTCTCATTACTACTCATTATTCAACAACACATTGGATATATTCAAAATAAGTTATAAAAACTAATTTTTTTGACTTTCATACAGCTTTTGTTATTTAATATGCTATTATTTAAAATGCCCTTCAATCTAGGGTCAAAGTTTATTTCGACCTCTCCTAAATTTCATCAACGATTATACATTTCTCTTATTTTTTGTGTAGGTAAAAGTTGCCATTTATTTACCTGAAATTGTGTTCTGAGTTTTAAACACACTTTGTGGAGTTATTTCTAAATGTAACCTGTATGGAATATATTTTGTTGGAAAATTTTGAGAATTATAAAAGCATTTCGTTTATTCCAGGTTGTTTTTTTTTAGATAGATACCATATACAAGCTGAGTCAGTAATGCGACCTCCTTCGATATCCATTAATATATTTTGTTTAAAAAAAAACATTTAAATACAAAAGTTATATTGCGTAATAGTTTGCATCTTGTAAAGATATTTAGAACATTACAGGTGGACCATATATTCTATATTAATGTCAACTTTGCTATTTTGAACGAATTACTAGATTTATTATTGCATATCTCGACTACCTAATTCGTTTCAATAAAAAAATTATAATATTTAAATACAAAAGTTATATTGCGTAATAGTTTGCATCTTGTAAAGATATTTAGAACATTACAGGTGGACCATATA
>JAWQRN010000331.1:0-31297 GCA_033557685.1 Sperchopsis tessellata
ATATTATATTTATATATATATATATATATATATATATATATATATATATATCTATAATATGCCAAATTCTTCAACCAGGAGACCAAAACAGTTGTACAACACTAAAGATAATTTCTAATAATCGAATAGAGTATGAAATTTTATCTAATTACACAAGATTAGGTAGAAATTTCTACCATTTTAACATAACTTTCAATTTTACCATAAATAACTTAACTATTAGACAAAGAAATATTTATTTTACTTATATAAATGTGTGGCCAAGGTCCCATGAGATATTACATTCTATTACATTTTTATGTACATGAGAAAAAAGTATTATAACTTCAAAAGGTCTCCAATTAGCTGGTAGATATCAAAGATATTCCTTTCTAGTCAGAAATACTTTTCCACAACATTCCATATGGTTCACCAATATTTCTTTAGTACATCTAAAGTTGGTGGTAAAATCATAAAGATACCTAAACGTTTTCCTGAATAACCTATTATTACAATATTATTGTTATAACATTATATTTGTATTTATATCATGTTATTATTATAAGCTACTGAATTAATAATAAATTTATAAAATCTTGTAAATAATATAGCATATTAGTACTTTGGTATCTGGTATCACCAGGTATCACAAGAACAAGAACACAAACATAACATTTCTTACACTATTGTCTTGTTTGTTTTATATTAAATACCAAACATAAACATGTTAATTTAAAAATTCATAAATATAACATTAAATACTTCCTTATAAAATAAAGAACAAATTTAACAAGTATTTATTCCTTCTTAACAAGAAATGGATCCATGCTTATATTAACGTCACATGATCCTCCTCATTTATTCCAACTTCTTGCCGTAACCACTTTTTCCGCATCACCGATAGTAGAATTTTGGTAAAAGCAATTCACATGTCTAAGTAATAAACAAGGTGCAAATATAACTCTCTGAATGTTTGTTGCTGGCTTTAAGAATTTACTTTTATAAATTTCAGCTGCTGTACCAGATAATGTTATATATTGGAATAGAAGAATTAAAACTGTTAATTTTAAAATAAATTGTAATTCTAAGAAAATTGTTTTTAGTTAGTTTACCAAACATTAGTTACAGGAGCCCTGCCCCAAAAGAATGGAACATGTAATCATGATTGTTTTGAAATGCTCGGTAGTTTCTCTATTGCATATATTTTATCAAAACACAACCCAAGTAATTACGTTTATTGTTTTTTTTTTTACTACCATATAAGTAACTAGTCAATTTCACATGGTTTTAATAGCATGTTTTACAAGCACGTTAACAATACAATTTTCTGTAAAATTTAGTAAGTGTTTGCTTATAGAAAAATATAGTATACAACTTGAGTTGTAAGGAAAATCCGTACTCTTAAAATTACACACTCGTATGTAATGTGCTACTTACAACTCGAGTATTATAATATACTATTAACTAAACTGATGGTATAATACTAACAATTTGACAGTTAGTGCAGCACTCAGTTAAAAAACTCAGAGGACTCTCTGGATCATCATAGCAAAAGATCACCATACTGGTGAAGTATAGAATGGAATATTCCAACAACCGAAAATTGATGAGAAGAAAAAAAAATTAGTAGCAGGCCTTTTCAAAGCGTGGCCGGTTGCATCACTAGTAATTTTGAATATCATTGTATCTTAACTATAATGACAATGATATATTTTAATTACAAAAGGAGGTATGTATGATTGAGTAAATTGATTTAAAAGACAGTGCAATTAAACTACAAAAATGGAAAACAATCGTTATTATATAAACAAACTGAGATTGCATAGAAAATTGTACTTGCCATTTTAAGTTTTTTATATTAATACCACAATATCCCTCAAAAAACATCCGGAATTTGTATAGATAAAATATTACCAATTACTAAAGCCTTAGCACTGATTCTTGTGAATACTTTGCTTTTAATTTTGGTGTGATACTAAAGATTATTGTACATAGAAGGAGCAACTCAGTGAATTATTACTTTTAGATATTTCGGTATATATTAATATTGTCCACTTGTAACTAGTTTAAAATAAAATTAATATGTAAACGTAGCATTTTTATAAAAATGAAATGGCTGTATACATCTTTAATATTTCCAATTTACATTTCGCTGGATATTAATGACTTAATGAGCTCTTGCTAAAGATAACTAATAATATTATGTCATCAACTATTATTGAGACACCCTTACTTTTGTATTAATCAAAATTATTACAAAGTCATAAAAACAAAAAACACTAATGCCATGGCAACACAATACAACAAAATTAGACAAAATTTTCAAGTACTAACCAATGCTTTCACTTGGTTTATAATATTCATATGTGTCCTTGTGAGGGACACTCCTTGTCCAGGCTTTTTTGGCAAACAGGGGAGGATATTCCATGCTTTTGTAGCACCTCTCCACGAAGAACGAAGGGCCATCATCATCTTCTGGACCAGCAAATGGCAGCCACGGCATTTCTGGAGGCATTTTTCTTCCAAATTTATCGTACCTTGGTAGTGGATGGCCCATTTTAACAATTTTAAAACTAGTTTATAAGCTAAAACTATGTAAAATATAAGAAGTAAATATAAAATGTATTGATCTAATAATTAATTTAAAAAATAGCAGCTTGTTTACCTGTTACCATAGTTTCACAAAGAATTTATTTTATAAATTACCATAAGCTATCTGATTAAGTTTAAATGTTTGACTAATAGATTGGAGGTCAGGATGGAAATTTATAAAACCATATATATTATTTATATATAAATATATATACAAATTAAATCTTTGTACTTACAGAGAAGAACTTACATTCGTAAGATCAGCTCAGAAAAAAGACCTTAATGTACATGTATCTGTGCAAACATTTTATACAAAATAATAAATTTCAATCCATGCTCTGTTTGAAAACTAATTATCGTAAACACGTTCGCCTTTGTCGTAATAAATAATATGTTACTGCCTTCTCATAATGTAATTACTTTGTACATATTACTTTATAGATAATTTTTAAGTGACCAATTTATGCATTTAAATTTGTGCATTTTTAGACTCATTATGTCGGACTAACTATCCCATAATTTCACATAATTATACTGATGTTTCATACAAGGTATACCTTTCAAGCTACTTTTTTTGCAAGGACTATTTCTAGACGTCATATGTTTTGAACATGAGAATTAAACTTTACATTTGAATTAATTGTGGCGCCTTTCTAACAATAATAAATATAACTACTTCATCATGTACGAGCGCAAGCACGTGTAGTGTAAGTGCATAGTAGGTGTAAATGCGTCCTTTTGCCAAGATGTAAATGTATGCTCGATTCATATACACAATATAATAAAAGCCTATATAAATATATCAAAATCACTATAACAGCAAGTACAAAATACCATTATCTGTTATCTTGTTTCGTACTATGTAGGTAGTATAGAGATATTTCACAAACAGTTCAGAATTACACATGAGCATAATCTTACCCTACATTGCGACACAGATTTTGAAATAAAACAGTTTCCACGTATTGTTTACAAAATTGTGAGAAAATGTTTAGGTTATGTAGCATTAGTGTTAGTTAACAAACCGTTTTCAATTGCGAAACGTCAAACAAGAATTTTTATTTCAACAACAACCATAATAACCCAGGAAAATAACAGTACCTATATATATGTATATATATATATATGGAAGGCTAAGAAAGATAATATATAATATATATATATAAAGTGCAATGAATTCATTCATTGAAGTAACATCACTCGCCTTGAAAATGTCCCTTGTAACAGTGGAAGAAACGTCGGCACTTATCAGAGCCTCCACATGGTTTCCACCCGGAAACAACATTCATATTCTCTATTTACTTTTATGCCCTATTGTTTCAGATCTAGTTTCCGGTTCATATACTCTAGACCTGCACTGAACAACTTCGGCGATGTAGTTTTCTCACACTGTAGTTTAGTAAGCTTGTTTATTTTTCTTCTGATTTCATTTTCATTTTCCAGCTCTATTAGTTTCGCTTCGCTGAATAATATGCGGCAGTTGTTGGTACACACATTTTATATTGTTTGGAAACTGTTTTAACTCCGCTGATTCTTAGCACTGTCTGGCTTCTTACGCTGGTCCCAATAGCTGCCTTTACTGGGGGTAATCAGGCCTGCGGAGAATGAGGGTCATGATTTTATTGTGTCTGACATTTTTGGGGAAAGAGGCATAACTCGTCACGCTGCCATATTACGGGTTAACATGTTTAATACCGGCAGCTCCACTATGAAGAACAGACGCCATCGATAAGCCGCTTCTACCCAACATATCGGAATATATATATTTATATATATATATATATATATTTATTTATATACTTATATATATATATATATATATATATATATATATATATATATAATCTAATTTATTTTAAATTGCAATTCGAAACTCGTAACTGATTGACGTTCAAGCTGTAAAATATGCTCATTCACAAGTCCCATAAAATGAAGCACAAAGTGAACATAACATTTGACTAAAGATAAATTATCAGAACAGACGAATCCTAACTTCACTGTCTTTCACGAATTTCCAAATGACTTTGTGCATATCTTCTTCACCTTGTTGTACAAAATTAAGTTTTATCGCTGACCAGGCATTCACAATTTTTGTCCAGAGCTTTGCGTAGAGATAACCATCTCGTTGTCACGTGTCGAATGATATTGTCATAATCCAATTCGAAAAAATCAAAGCAATCTTTTAGCGCCGTAACTCTTAGAGCTAACAGAAAATTCAACAGATATTTTGAATACCAAGTTTTCAACATCGAGAGACAATGCGTGTCTGGCCGCATTATGAATTACATGGCAATTGCAACTACTTTTCAAAATTTTCGGATTTAGGTCGGATAATTTCTTGTATACAGATTGATTCTTGCCGTAATTAACAGATGCATTACCTGCAGAATAAGAACTTACATCGGATAAGTCAAGTTTACATTCTTGAAGACAATTCAAAAATCTCGTATTAACTGCCTCAGAAGTTTCATCTGGAACTTCATAAAAGTCAATAATTATATTTTGAATACCTTTATTTAAGTGAAAATATTGAGCTGCAATCGGGAACAATTTCTTGCTGCATTTGTTGTATGAAACGTTTGCCAAGGAAAACGGAATTGCTTTGCCCTTATTGACTCCAAGTTCGTCAAGAAGTACTTGAATAGACTTATGTGTTAGTATGTTTTCAACTATGCAAACTACAGCTTTTGTCCTGCCACAATGGATTTTTTTTCCAATTGTGGAATCAAAATATCCCAACGAATTGATTTTCAATCCACAGTCGATGCTGCATTAACTGTGAATATATTTTACGCCTGTAAATTTGTGACAATTCTATTATTGCTACTTTTACATCAATAGGTGAATTTGTTTTACGGCGGTCAAATATTTTTTGCTATTACAATGAATATACACATTACAGTTGTTTTATCAATGTTTTCAGACATTTGCGATATTCATCTCTTCGTAACCATTCATCTCTGAAGGTACATTCATAGTCAATGTATACATTCTTTTAGGAGTTCTGGAGTATTGTTAATGCATAATTATGCTGTATTTGGCTGTAATAAAGAATTAAGGTATATGCAGCATAACAGGTTATTTAGAGCCTTTGCTGTATGTTCTTGTTCACTATAGCATTCCTCTCCTTCCATAATATTTTATTGAATTGTCAGTCAACAAAAATTATTTGAACACCGAAAACAAACGAAATTCAACTTTAATCTGAAGTGTTCCCAGCTGACATAAATGCGCAAACCGAACTTAAATACGTCGATCTTATAAGGATACCTATATCCAACTACCCATAGAAGTTGTACCAAAGAAAATAGAGCTTCGTGAAACTGGATAAGCAAGTTCAACTTATAATACTAAATTTCCTTTATTACGTACGTAAATATTTACTAATTTCAATTATGTATTTAACCCTAAGACCTAAATGGTTAATTACTGAACATGACATAAAGCCTATTGTACCCACTGTTTGTGAGACCGTTGTTTCGTTGGTTAGTAAATTCCTATTCGATTTGAAACAAGATATTGGTGATAGTTCAAAAATTATATTTTTTTTACATAATAGTATTTAAAATTTTACAGTTATGTGTTAGCAATTAAGACTTCACAGATTTACCATAGTTTGAAACATCATTCAAGTTTCAAATCTAACACATATACAATATACGAAGTTATTAAAGACTGTTTTCCGATTCAGAAAGAACAAAACGTACTTCATCGGTAAAACAAAACCTACTGCTTGCCATATTTATGTCAAGTTTAATTGAAAGGTTCTCTAATATCTTATATATGATTCTTTAAAATACAAACACAGATGGGTTAAATGGATTTAGTAGGCAAATCAATTTTATATATAAAATAATTAACTTCAACTTTATAATCCTAATAAAAAGTTTAAATTTGCGAGTAAAACTAATTATTCAGCAGTAGAAATCAACTAACATTTAAAGTTATACATAGTCTTTCAATTGGCGATTAAAAGACCCCTTGGGGCGCTAGCATCAAATCTAAGATGACCGTCAGATGGGGGGATATATTGCATTGTTTATAATGCGTGATACGTGTTTATGCTGTGATAAAGTGCTTAAATTTAATTCATTTCCCATAATAAGCCGGTTGATATCGTTGATATTATGGATTATGTGGGTGATTTTAAGAGACCATTTCTTAAGGGATCGGCAATTATTAAGGCAAATCACCTGATCGAATGTCGCATGATTGCAAGGACAGACACCGAGATCCAAATATTTTCATTGTGTCTGCAAACATAGCATTCGGATGAGAGACCTCATGAAATAAATGTTAAATTATTCTCCAGCAGTTAGCATTCTCTTAGATTGACCACCTGTAAAGATACTGACTTAAATATGATGTCGATGATACAACCTATTGAAAACTACAGTAGGTAGGCAACTGCAGTAGGTATTTGCCTTCCTTTTAGTAAATTGTACATTTTATGATGGCATGCAGTACAAAATTACCTAGGTAGGTACTACGCATATCAATAAATAATTTCCGATACACAAATCAAAGGATGTTACAGGTTATGATACAAATATGTATAGATTTCTTGACTAATTATTTGTCTAGTGTAAATACAGTACAGATAATGAATAATACACTTACCAAAATAGAAGAAATTGTTTTTGATACCTTCTTCCCAATTTTCAACTCATGTAACCTTACTTTTAGTACGGCTTTGTCCTTGGGAAATATGAGGAAAAAATCCACCAGTTGCTTTACTGTCACACTGAGGCACCGAACAATATTTTTTCCCTTCCTTGCTACGTTTTTAAGTTCCACATGAACTATTCTTGGCTATTATGTTGTCTCATCCATTGCGAAATGCACGCTAAACAGATCTAACAACTGAAACCTATCCACCATCTGAGGGTTGCACGTCTGCTCACCAGAGGTCAGCCACTTTGCTTTTAATCGCCAATCAGTTTTCCGTATTTAAAAAAAAAACATTGTTAAAATCTTTAAAACACAAAACTGTTTAATATTTTTAATTAATAAAGTAATTATACCTTGTACATTGTAAAACTTCTTCATGTAAGAGTTTGAGAACTAAAATATAAATGGTGTCTAACGACTTTTCACAGCAATATAAATTTAAAAAAACAATTTGAAAGATACTTTCTGATTGACTTTGGAAGGTAGGGAGGGGTTCGGATGAACACGCAAAAGAAAACTATAATACCACAGATAGAATTCTATTAGAAAAGAAATTGATGTTCATAAAGACAGGCGGAGCACCCTCATATGATTTTAGTTAATGTTTATTTAAAAGTACCAGTGTAAGTGTAGAAATTGGATCGATCAAACTTACTGTGATCTTATGATGTTTGGGATATGCTTGGGACCTCGGCCCAAAAATACTACAGCTAGATTTATCGTGGGGTAATGTTTAATACTTGTCTGCAGGATGTACTTGATTTTAAGACATATGGAATCGCAATGTAAAATTACACTTCTGCAAATATTGGCCGTCCTAATTATTTTTGAGCAAAATAGCAAACAGATACGAGTTGTTGAGAATTAAAAATTGCATCCATTAAGTTTCTTAGCTTTTTAATTCAATAATTAAGTTTCTAGAAAAGCTATTATGAAAGTTATGAAAATTGTGAAGATTGCCTTTACTTATTTGGCAAGTAAATTTTTGTTAGCTGTCAATCTCAAATACTTTTTCATTCGCATATTACATTTCATTAAATTTTTAACATCGGGTTCAAGTCCCAGAGGTGGTCGGCCTTTTTGATTACGGAAAAGTCTTTGTAGTGCTCGCCTTCCGGGAGGGACGTCAAACGGTGCATACGTATATTGTAGGTAAAATGAAAACCACGTACACGTAAAAGAATCCAATTCCAGTTGGAACACTGGATGCGGCAAAATTCCCAGGTGAGGGAGCCTAATCTCTGGCGTCAGTGATTGGCCATAGCAGCGGAAATAGGCCGACGTTAAATAAACTAAACAAGTTTGGAAGCGGGGTAGAATACTCCTATCGTTATGGTCACTGAGTGTCGTAAGAAGCAACTAACGTGACCCCATACACATATACATTCGCATACACAAACAAATATGCATGTACACTTAAACACACCAAAATCTAAGGTAGTATGTATATATGATTTTTATCAATAGAGCTTCACTCTAACCTTGTGCTTATGCGCTTTAAAACCCAAAGTACAAACAAATTAGTATATGCGTTGAATTCGACAGGTAACAACAATTGCTTTTAATTGCCAAATCGGTCAAGGCAATTTCGATACTTTTTTAAAATTTTCATAATAATTTTTATCTTTTTCTCGATAACTTTTCGATGATCATTTTTAATCTCTTCTTTCTTCACTGAGTCAATTACTCTAGTAAGGTAAGTTTATTTTTTCACAAAGTTTTTAATTTCTTTTAGCAAGTTTTGTATATACAAACGCCCATAATTAAGCAAGTCATAAATAATTCCACCAGGTTGCACATTTTTGAAACAAAAACGTAATATTTCTTCAGTAAAAGTTAGTTTCACAGAACAGGAAATATGTTTAAATATTTTTTCTTGTTTCGAAATACGATGCAGTGTACTCTTTGGTAAGCATATTGCACTTGATTCTGCACGTATCTCTTAGTTTCAAAGGAATATCACAAATTTTCAAAATATTTCGGAAAAATCATTTCTGTTTCTTGCACATTTCCTGCACCCTAGGAGTTAATATAAAAACATACTTCTACAATATATTTTTGGTCGCTTTACTTCTTTCTACAATCGAGAAATTGTTCTAGGATCAACCTGAAACTGTCTTGATGCAATAAGACAAGCAAGGTACTTCATAGCGCTGTAGTAAACAGTGCAAGACAACATTTCGAATGTTGTTCTTCATTACGATGTGCGGTTAAGCAGATTTTATCCTGATTTTCTACTGATTTTAAAGCTTTTGATTGAAAAAATCGGTGAAGTTTTAAAAATGTCAGTTTTCTGTTTTTCATTAGACTATTTCAATTGGTACGTGTCATAAATAAAACCTCACTTTTAGTACGACTTTGTCCTTGGGAAATAAAACTATTAAAGTAGAAATAAACTTGCGAAAGTGACAACTATGTATTTTGGAGTAGAGCGAGTAATATTCAAAGATATTATTCATGCATACATACATATACATATATGCATAATATCTTTGGTAATATATTGTTACATAAAATGGTAAACAATGTCTCTTTCATAAAAAAAGTAAATAAGATAACTTTCAATTGACCAATAGAACATTCTGGAAGATTTATGGAAGGAACTGATGAAATTATTGCACCAGTTGGTTAAGCCATATGTCATCACCAACCCTAGTCTGAAATACGTTATATCATTATTAATATTATTATGCGTGTTAGTGTTGTTATTGTTAATATCAGACATCATCAAGCGGTTAGTCGTCGTCAGTCGAAGTTTGAATTATGTTATAGCAATATAAATATTATAACGCGTGCTGTTATTAATTATTAGTTGTTATAAGTGTACCATATATGTATCTAGAAACATTGTTATAAATAATTCATATTACGTTAACAATACAAGTAACAATCCTAGTAATAATTTATACAGTTTTTATAAAAGTAAACATTAAGTGTAGTGAAAATAAATAAGAAATCATACAATTAAGTGTTAATTATTTAATAGTGCAACTAAATTAATTACCATTCTGCAGTGTTAATAGTGGTGAAATCAATTAAAGTAATCACTTTAAATAATCAACGAATAAGTAATAAATAAAGTAATAAACAATCAAACAAATAAATCAGGATAAGTTCCAATAGAGAACAAAGAATAATAAATAACTAAATAAGAAATATTATAAATAGTCGAGTTTCCTCTACTATAAAGAGGTGTTGTCAGAAGAAAAATACAACCCCATATGTTGGATATCAGGTCGAAATAACCCACTATATCCAACGATATAATAGACGGCCAATAATTTCTAGTTTCAATTTAAGAACAAATATTATATTTCCTCATTGAAATGACCTAATGGCTTCAACATTTAATATAACTCAAATGCTAAATTTCAAAAGCATAACATGCTTAAGTAAATAGTGAATAAGAGCAGTTGCATTTATTTAAATTGTTTCATTATTTGTTATATTTTTGAAAATGAATTTAATATTTCATTACTTGGTTCTTCCTCCTGATTCTAAAATTCAAGTCGTACCTATGTAGTGCTTTATTTCGTTCCATAATTCGAATAATCCAGTAATTTTAGGAAAATACATATGGTTAACACCTGCCCGTTCTCCTTTTTTTGCTGAGCCTACGAAGTCAATTGTAAAAAGTTTCATTTTGAGGATATGCGTCACACATATCCATTTCATCAGCATCGTATCGAGAGTTGTTTTTAGATGAATAGATTATACTTTCTTATAGGTATTAACTTTAAAGACAAGAAAATGAGGTTTAACATTTTACAATATAACTCAAGTTAATCATGTATACCTAAAATAAAATATATTATCCCGAAGGATGTAGATTTACATCTAAATGAATGTGATTAGATTTTTGTTTGACTAATAATAGCCCGCGAAAGCAAACGTGGCTAGAGGGGGAATAATGCACGTCCACCGTTGATGGGTCGTATCGACGATCACAAGCAATTGCATACCTCGAGAACCAAATGGTTAAAAACCTAACAAAATTTTCTGTTGAATGAGGTTACTAGCGTTAAAATATTTTACCCTGCAGCGGCCTCCGAATACGCAAAATGCACCTGGGCAGTGCACTAATTCCTTTTGGAGGTTTTACAGTTGATTATTTTCTTATAGACCAGATGTATTCGACGTGAATGTACATACCCTATACAATATCAAAAATTTATTGAAATATTTGTTGTGGAATAGGGTGGAAAATGCCGCTGAATGGTATAATATGCAATTTTAAGAGGTGTACACGAGCACACATTTACGTCCATACCACGCGTTCTGTTGCTCGTTTGTGTACAACGTAGCCAAGTTCACTGTCGTATCATCGTCTTCTGTAGTGAGTTCAGTATTTATAAAAATAGTAGGATAGTTTTATTATCAATAGTATACTTTTAATAAGGTATTAACAGTCCTAATCATTCTAACCGGGATTTTCATACATGTGATTAGCGTTAAAATACTGATTAGATATACCAATATACTTACTAGAAAAGAAATACAATTTAATACCTTAAACAGTCCCTCTCTCGTATATAGTTTTCTCCCATTACTTAAAAGATATATAACAATAAATGAGGTTGCGGAAATTAATATACTCCGCTCTTCAATTGCCGGTAAAACCTCAAGTACCATGATGAAATGAAGCTTTCAAGATTGTGGTTAGGAACAGAAAGAATTGCATCCTTAATCAAATTAGTTCTTAGTAATTTTTTTAAAGATTGGTTCAGCAACATAAATTCAAGAGAGAGTTTTACAAATTCAAGGCTTTCTCAGTGGAGTATTCCTAAAAGAAATGAGGATGTAAGTTCTAAGCACTATGGTACACGGACGAGGAGACATAATTGTGTGTAAGAAAACATGTTTAGCTGTTTTTTCATGTGATGCGTCCCTTTAAGAACATATTCTGAGTATGCTTGTGAGCCAGACTACATATTTTTATGAGCCGGGGTTTTCCTTGAGCACTACACTAACAGTCAAATTATTATTATACCATCAGTTTAGTTAAAACAGTAACTGTGATTTCTTAGAGTGTATTCAATCATTTTACAACAGAGCAATATTATAAAAATTATATTTTTAGAATTACAAATTATGTAAAAAATAATAAACAGTTTTAATTCGTAAATTCCAAAATATAAGAATATCTGTTACAGAAGCCAAAACCCAAAAACAGTAATTTATGGAACTAAATTCTCAAGCAAAAAGAAAAAATTAAAAGAATTGTTTGTTTATTAGACATAATAAATTATTGTCAGATGCCTGTTTTATCAAAATTCTGCTATCCGGTAAAATAATTGGTTACGTCAAAATGTTGGCATAAATTAGAAGGATCGTGTGACAAAAATTATAAGCGTGGATACTTACGTATATTTCAATGCAAGACTAGGAAATGTCCATTTCTCGGTCAAGTACAATTTTTAAGGGTGTATTTATCTCTTGTGACGAAACGGTACTGGTATCAGGTACCGGTCATTATTTCCCGTGTACTAAGTATATAAATATAATAAACGAACTCTAAACAACTAGTTAATTTATGTGCAATTGTCTGAAACAAATTAAAGAAACTTGGAAATGGTACTTCTTACTGCCAGTCATTTTTCTTATTAACTGTAATCACCAGTATCGGCAGATACCCCCTGGCGATGTTTGTTGTTCAAATTCACATGTTCTCCCTAGAAATTCCACAAAATGAAACTTATTGTTGATGTCACATATGTTAGCACTCCCTTCGAAGATAGGTATCGATTAGAGGCAATGCTCATCAAATAGTCATACTATACGTATTGCTTCCTCTTGGTAAACATTTAGCAATGCCCGGTTACAAAGTTTTATTTTATCTTTGCGGTCCAAGAATTGTTAACTAAGTGCAATCTTCTTTCTTCCTGTAACTTATCCCAACCTGAAACCAATTCTTCCTTATTGCTTTACGCCACAGGCTAACATTCCATAGGAAACAAGGTAATTGCAAAATTTTTATTCCCACTTATGTTAATTATTTGATATTATAAAAGTTAAATTATTATGCTCCATTTTTTTAACCATTCAAGCCATATAACCTCGTGCTAGTTGGAAGTTTAAAAATGCTATCCAAACACAGTAATCGATCTCCTGTAAATCTTGACTAATATTTTAAAGAATTAAAATATCTAAAACTCGTACTGAAAAAACTATAAGGAAAGTTTGCTGAAGTGGATATCAGAGTTACACCAACCGATTGAAACCTCTGCAAAGACAATAATAAAGATTTGTAACGAAAACAAAAACAATGTAAAAGCTTCTGTATTTTCTTTTCAAAGAATGTAACAAAATCCGTACACCAATTAGCATTATAAAACATCAATTTTCAAGATCAATTACAACATCTTATAAATCTACAATAACTCGAGCACAAGTTTAGAGGTCAAACTACCAAATATTGATTTGCCTTACTTTTCTGGCAATGATCTATCTGACTTGCCGCCATTTAAAGAAGTTTAAATTTCATTGATTGATGACAACCCATCGCTGTCAGACTTCACAATGTTTCATTACCTACATAAATTAGTAACATCCATTCTTTCACTTATAAAATATCTGTGAGTTATATCATTCAGTAATTTTGTAGTTTGGAAAACTCTTGTACATAGATTGGACAATCTCCACATGACCGCTACACATTATGTAGACAAACTTTAAATATCTGAAACGTTTGACTTGATAAACTACACAGCAAAGTCGATCCGGTTAGGAAGTTCTGTAATTCGGTAATCAACATAGGTACATTTATTATCTGGTCATGAAGAGGAAATATTATTTTCGGTCACCCTATCGAGACATGTAGTCTTGTCTTCGTGCTCTACAAGTGACTACCCAACAACAAAATTGTAAGAAATTAGCTATTCCAAAACATGTGTGGATTCGACCGACTGGTGCACAACTTACCATCGAGAAAACTTCATACCACGAGAAATGTGGACTGTTATTTCTACTATTATTCAACCTGTGAAAAAGGAAAAGCTGTGACTATAGACACAAACCATCGGAGAGAGAAACGAAGGAAGTCCATCCACTTTTGGAGTTACAACCTTGCCAATAGTTAGCTTGCAGTCGGCGCAATATGAATATCAACAAGAGCGAGCAAAAATTCTTTGTTTTTGAGAAGGCCAATCCTCAGGATGCTTGAGGCCGTATGGTCCTTTCAAGCTTGTGTGTGCATGTACTTTTATTCGTGATGAACAGATTTAAGGAGGAGGAAATAATATGATACTACTGCTGAATCTCTATGTCACTGAATGCAATACCAGAATATTCGAATACGTACTCTAATCTACTAGAACGAGATGAAGGCCCCACAAGAATAGCCCAGAGGGTCCTTGATGCTTCTAGAAAGTATTTCTTGAGGTGATAGACAAAATTTTATGACAAATTGATAGAAATATTCTACACGAGTGTTTCAACAAAGAATATACCCAATATAAATCACTATAAATACTGTAACCCATTGTTGTGATAATTGCTCTAACTTATTCCAGTCATAGTAAAATACTAACTTTTAAAATAAGTACTTTAAAATTCTGTATGTAGTCTTCCACGGTCACAGTAGATATTTTCAGGTTTAGCGGGAGATAACCATGCATTGGCTTTTCTTTTTGCCGACATTTTTTCCACAATTACAGGGGACATTATCAATACTCTGTAGCTCTTAAATGTGCTAGTCATAAAGTGGAGCTACATGGCAGTTGCACATAGTATTTTTAAGAGCCACAAGTCTTGATAATGTCCCCTATAATGGTGAAAGTACCGTTGCCAAAAAGAAAAGCCAACACATGGTTATCTCCCAGAAAATCTGAAAACACTTTAAAATTGGTGAATTGTTATTTGTAAACCTGTAAAAACGTAACAATATTGTGGAATTTTACCATTTAGAATACGACTTTTTACCAGACAATTATTTTATACTCCACAGGCACTTGGGCATATAGTTATCAAATTTGATATACTGGTTTTGATAGTAGTCTCTATCATTGATGATAATTTTTGCACTAGTAATTCCGTTCCATCTCCATTTAGTTGCAAAACCACCTCTATATAATGACCATTATTTAACTATTTATTTCTATTGAACAATTGGATATGATCAGTTGGGTTGTGATATTTAATGACTTTTTTGCTGCAGCTTGCCTGTACATCAAATGTAGGGCCTGTTATTTTAACACTCATTAAATTTATTTACGGAACTCCATTCTATAAAGACAAAGTAAAACTAATATTTAAAATGTGGGAGGATGTAGTAAAATTATAAACTTTAGGCCCTAATAAACATGAGACTAATATAGGAGTACATATTTTTAAAAATGAGTATATTAACATGCTCTGCGAATTAATCTGGACAATGAAAACTATGAAAGTGTCATGGGGCAATATGGTGAGAGTGTAAAAAATAATAACGGAAGACGACTTATAGAGTTCTTCTTAGAAAATGACTTATTTATTGCAAATACATTCTTCCAGCATAAGAATATACACAAGAGTTACACCAGGAAGAGGGGAATCGTCTGTAATCGATTTCGTCTTGGAAGAAACATTAAATAAAAGAAGTATAATAGATGTTAGAGTTAAACGAATTTTGACGGTAAAATGTAGTGAGGTGGCTAGGCAGAAGGAATAGATTGCATCTTATAGGTTAAACAATACGCAAAATGTCAGATTTTGATTGAACAAAGCATGGAAATATATGGTGAGCAGATATACACATTGGATTTGGAAGAGTCTTGGCCGAATTTTAAGAAATTATATTGAGAGGTGCGGAACATGCTTGTGGGAAAAAAAGGAGTTCAACATGGAAAGAGGACGTCATGGTGGAATGAATCAAGGAAGAAGTAAGGAAATAGAGGGATATATGGAAGCAATACCTGGTGGAGTGGAATATGGACATATATACACAATACAAGAACCAGAGGAAAAGAGTAAAGTATTTGATGTTACAGGAAAAGAGGAAAGAATAAATGGAATTTGGGTGACAAATGGAACAGCATAGCTGGGAAAACCGAAAGTTGTTTTGCAAAGTTTTGAAGGACTTGGGGAAGGAGAGGAAATGGCCTCTAAAACAAGTCTTGGACATGAATGGAAATGCAGTGACGGAGGGTAAATTAATCATGAAGAGGTGGAAGGATTATTTTGGGGAACTGCTAGGGGATACAAATATGGATGACCATGAACAGAAAGAGCAGGAATGGGAGGACTGTGATGTGGAGGATGGCGAGGAAATATCAAAGGTAACTCTGAGGGCTTTGAGATCAATTTAGATGGGAGAATCAGGGAATAGACTTCAGAGGGTGGTTTTCGCATTGGCATGGATGTATCGAAGGATACTGGAGGACTGCGATTTTCCTATCTTTATTTAAGAAGGGAGATAGCAAAAGGTGTGAGAACTATAGAGGGATATCACTTCTGTGTGTGCCAGGGAAGGTGTATGAAAAGATACTGACAAACAAATTCAGTGAAAGGCTGGAAACACAAATGGAGGATGAGCAGAGCAGTTTCCAGATAGGTAGGTGATAGGGAGGGGTTTCTATGCTTCATGGACTTGGAGAGAGTGAGATTGGAGGAAGTGTGGGTAGTGGTGAGAGGAAGGGGGGTGAAGGGAAATCTATTAAGGGCAGTACAAAGCATATACAATAAAAACAAATGTTATGTAAGAACTTTTAATGAACAATCAGAAGAATTTTTAGTGAACCAGGGACTGAGGCAGGGAAAACACTGAGCCCTCTGAAGAGGTGAAAAGGGAAACTGAATCAACTGCATGTGGTGTACAGGAACTTATGACACGTCGGGATCGCAGTGGGTGAGTTTGCAAACGACTTGGCGGTGTCTGCGAGGTCAGAAAGTGACCTGTAATGTAATGTTAATGTACTGGATAGGGAACTGACAGCAAGAAACATTGTGGTGAATGTTACAAAGATGAAGGTAGTGTTGGTGGGCAGATTGAGGTGACGATAAACAACCAAGTGTTGGGGCAGGTGCTCTCAATTAAATATTTAGGATCGGTGATTGAAGTTGTGGGGAAGATGAAGGGTGAAGTGAACAGTAGATGTATTTGGATGCCTTAATGGCAAGTTTTTGAACATGGGTGAAAAGCCGGAATACTAAGTTGTCCGTATACAATGCAATTTATGTGGCAACGTTGATGTATGGTAGTGAGTCTTAGGTGTTTACGGAGAGATAGTAGTAGAGTAGTATTCAGGCTGCCGAGATAAAGTTCCTGAGATAGATAGAAGGGATGTTTCGACTTGACAGAATAAGAAATGATGACATTCAACGGAGACTACAAGTGAGAGGAGTGCAAGAGAGGATAGAGGATGGACAACTTAGATGGTTTGGACACCTCAGTAGAATAGACACAGACAGGCTACCAAGGAGAATATGGCAGGCTAGAACGCAGGGTGGATGACTGAGGGCAAGGCCAACAACATCAAGGACTGCAGTAGTATCTCGGTCAATAGTGAATAGGGGCAGTAATTTCGAGCTTGCGAAGAGGATGACGTAGAACAGGTAGGAATGGCAGATGTTTTTTTAAGGAAGATGGAAATTAAAGCAGAACCATGCCTTTACACCCATAAGGGATAGAAGAAGAACTGATTATGATGATGATGTAATTGACCTGTTTTCGAAGACTTTTCAAAACTGAAATAGATTCTATACTACTGTAACTGTACTGTAGTTTATATGTAACAAATGTATTTTTATTCCAAATACAGTGCAACTAATGAAGGATGACATTAACTGGTATAGATATCTGACTGAATTGCAATTTTCTTATGTAATCGTTAGGACTAGTTAGCACCACAACAGGTTTCTAAAAGTCTTACCTCAGGTAATATATCTTGACATATTTAGCAACAAAACTACAAAATATGATTTTTTGTAGAATGTGAAAAATAAATATGTTTACAAAAACTAGTATCTAAATTATTTGCCATTCTTGTTAAATTTCGATAGTCTAAACCACATCTCATGTAATAATATAATTTAATTAGCATTGGTTTTAATAATTTATAACTGAAGAGGATAAAGTAGAATAATTTTACTAAACTAGTTTGTATAATAATATTAGTTGTAGTTTTAGTTTTGTGTTCTTATCTATTTGTCTCAAAGATTTAATTTTATCGTATTATTACAAAATCTTGAACTTTAACTTGAAGTTCAGATTACAATTGAAGATTTTTATTAAATTTTGCATGTGGTATTTTTATTTTCCGCATAATGCTTACAGTAGATAAAATATTTGTAATGAAAGAAAAATATATTATCATTCCTGAACTCACTTCTTTTTTATTTTTTTGCAAAATCTCTTATTTAGTGTAATATATCCTCTATAAGTTAAAAAATGTGTTTCTTTTTGTAGATTCGACATACACAAATTTGCAGAATTGTATTACTAATACATCATCTCTACTTTACAAAAATGTTTGATTATTTACTCTGCCACCATAAGCAACAGCTATTACATATTATGGAAGATGGTGCAATACACAAACATTTTTGCATAAACATATGGTAAGAGCATTAAAAATATTATATGACAAATAGATATCAGACATGTTAATAACTCAAACAAATCAAAACTGAAAACTTACATTGTAGTTGAATGGGGTGACAATGGAACAGGTGAATGATTTTATGTATTGGGGAAGTAAATTCATAAGACATGGATACATACATGACAATGGCAACTGGTGCTAAAATTATTTGTGTTTTCTGAAAAAGAAATGTTACAGAATTCTTTAATGTAAATGCACACTTACCTCAATGTATTTTATTCTAAATTTCAGTCACCAAATTATAAAACTTCAAATATATTTTTTTTGTGAATTTTACTCAGCAAATTTTAAAGCTCAGGCAATTATCATATTATATTTGTTCAAATTTTATCCACTGGATAATCGATGATCAATTAATCAAATAATCGATCATTTTTGACAATGTTTAATTGTATGTATCTGTTATGTGATTTATTTATTGATTAAAGGTAAAGACACGCTCGCAACAAAACTCATTTGATCACTTTGTCGCTCCGTTTCTAGATGAGCATATATCTACAATACGTATATATATGGGGCGGGATTCACCTCCTTGTAGAATGACAATTCTGTTGCCAAGCAGTTGTGCAGTAGCTGTGGACAAGAAGCCACTGATACTTGAAGAAAAAATGCTAAAACCAAAAATGTAGGTTTGAAGAATGGAGAAACAGTAGAATTGTATGAATGTATATTCTGGTCGTTTTGATGATGTTTCAATGGCATTCTAGGTGAGGATGTGATGATTAACACGAACTTGTATATGTTAAGTTTATTATTGGAAGATGTGTACCCTTTATTTTTACAAAATGTTTCCTAAATACCTTGAACATAAGTGTATTCATGTATTAGCTATTTTTTTTTTAATTTCTGTAGTTGTGTTTCAATGAGACACATTGCTGCTTTGGCATATTTTTTTAATCATTTGATAAAATATTGTGTTTTGTTTTGCAGTTTTGTTGAGCTATTTGACAACAATCCTAATCTTGGTGATCAAATTCTTAAGAAACCTGAACAAACTTTAGACGAGTTAAATGAATGTGTAGGAAAAGTTCAAAATCACATATTTGATACATGGGCACAAGATAATCTTACTGTTAAACCATTTGTGCATGTAAGAATCTATGCTTTACCAGCTTTCCCTGAGCTGCATAGGACACTTTTTCCTAAAAATGAAGATCTAGGAATGTTTCTGCAGATATCAGGTATCATATAGAACTTTGTCACGGTGTAAAACAAGGGTCTATGTTTTATCTTCATAGTTGTCATGTTTCTTTTAAATATTTTATTTAATCAATTATCCCAGTTTTTGTAACCCTTATTATTTAACATATGTACGTCATATTATAACGTAATATTATTAAAAGTTATAAGGTGTTAATATAATTTTTAAATTTAATATTAATTTGATGTTAAACATAAATCAAAATAACTAATAACTTTAATGTGACTGTTGGGTTTGTTTATCTGAACAAAATGTTACAATATTTGGTTTGGCAGATGATAAACAGTCTTAAATCTGGTTCTTCATCAAGTTTATTGTGGTACTTCACTTCAACAAACTGTTTGTCTAGAAAGCTCTCTCACGCATTTACGTAGTTGAAAAGGATAGAAGGATTTTGACAGCATTTTTGCTAAATACTCTGATTTTAATCCAACTCAAAAAGATTTTTAGTTTTGTATAACGTGTGAAGTTTAAATGTAGTTGATATGTCGAAAAGTATTTATTTTTCATTAATAGGTCATCAGCCATTGCCACCAAAGTCTCATCAAATGTATATGAATCTAGTTCAGCTTTTTAATATCTGGAGGAAATATTCTCTAGGAACTTGAGATGATCTTTAATATTTTGTTGAACAATTTGATTCAGTATATCATGTTTTATGTATTATTATTTATCTCTATCTCTATCTTAAACAATGAAATCATTATATTTACACCTTGTAATGATAAATAGCATTTTATTTCTTTCTCAAAAAAGACGCATTTTTTTAAATTGATTTTAAAACCTGCTTTTGAAAATCAATGAAACACTTGTTCAAGACGTTCAGTATGTTCGTGCCGATTTTTCTCTATTACATTAGCTATGAAATTAACAACTCCATCAATTCCACGTTATACATTCTCTATTCCTCTTGGAATGTTGCAGGTGCGACCGTAATGCCTCGAGGAAGCTTGTTGACTTTAAAAGTGCATAAACGAGGGCTCCATGCGACTAGTTTCGCAGATCCATAATACAAAACTAATTGATGAAATTCACTATATAGATCAATTTTTATGAATTTCTCCCCTCCTGCTAAGTATTGACAAATTTCTTCGGTATGAGGTAACGGGTGTCTAATCTTTCAAGATATTGATTAATTGTCGTGTTATAACTTGCACATAATCTAATGCCACCATCGGCTTTTGAAACTGGAACTAATGTTGCACACGACTCCGAATTTGGGGTCCATATTATTACACCTTGTTCCTCCAGTTTCCTTAGCTCGGTCTCAACTAAAGGGTTATAAGCAAGTTATAACTGATACGGTTTCATGAAAACTGATTTCGCATTACCTTTTCAAATCAATCTGATTATTATTATTATTTTTGAATGAACCTAATTTGCCATCAAATACATTTGCATATTTCTGAATTAAAGACTCTCGTACAGTATTACGGTTATAAATTGAAAATTTTAAAGTAGGAATGGTTAAAAAATCGCACCCTAACAATTGAGCACTACTGTTTTGTACAGTATAAAACTTCAATTTATTTTCTATGTTATTAAATTGCCTTGAATTGTTTCACAGGTGTATCCAGTCATTCTTAAATTAGTTTCCAACAATTTATAGGTCTTAAAGTTAGATCTGAAGTAATCTAGATATAACACACTAACATCAGATCCTGAATCTAACTGCAAGTTATGCGCAGAGTTATTAATTTTGAATTGAACTTAAATAGGTTCGATTGACTTATTATTTATATTGTAAATCCTTATGTCCGAGTTGCACACACTATCATTAGCATTTAATAAGAAATGTTTTTTTTGTGTTTGCCCTTCATACAATTTGCAAATGACCGTTGTTATATCAAATGTTGCATGTATAAGTAGAGTATTTATATATCTGTTCTCTCCTATGGCCCTTTCCACGGCATTTACATACATAGGTTTTTCCTATTTCTGAACCACTTGTTGGATTTTTCTCGTGGTTAATCTTCATTTTGTCCTGAAATTGATTTTGGAATCTTCTGACTGACTGTTTTAATTCTAGGTTAGATTCCCTCTCCAATGCAATTTCAACGGCCCTCTTAAAGATACTTGCAACCTTTTCTTCGCACAACCTCTTGTAAACGGGTTTAGACATCATGCCAGTTATGAACTTGTCCATTAAACCAAGGTCCAACCTGGTGCCAAATTTACAATGTATAGCAAGATTTTAAATTTTTACATATCACTGTGATATATTTTCACCCAGATTTTGAGTTCGTGAATAAAAAGTGGTACTTTCTTTAAAAGTACTTCTATATTTACAAAAGTGCCCTTTCGTTATGCAACACAGCTCTACAAACGATTTATCTTTGGGCAGGTCTGAGTGACGCAAATCCCTGACCAATTTATATGTATTCTCACCCATTAAGTTGAGAAGTGTCGCTGCACGACTCCTGGAAGTTTTCGCATCTTTGGGAATTCCATTTGCTTAAAAATGCAAATCCACCCTTCATGGTAAATATCCCAGTCTTTATTGCATTTATCGAAGGGTTCAATTGAATACTCAATCATCGCTATTATTTGTTTGTACACGTGCTTTGAGGTAAATTTGGTTTCAAATAAAATGACACTTTCACCTTATCCATGTTTTATCTCGTCGTCAGACACTCCACACTCACAACTATACATTTTGAAATAATACACACAAGTTGGATAATGTTTATTTATTGTAGTATCTCAGTTCTATGTGACTTACTTGAATGCCGGTTTCTGCGGAAGTGGTTGATAGTTGAAATGATCGTTATAGAAACCACTAGTGCTACAAACGTATGAGAATTAAAAACTTAACAATGCTTAATACACTACATGTAAGTTGTTTCAATTTTTGCATAAAAAGAAATTAATGGGCTTTGTGGTATAAATTTGATGCTTTGTTTCTAAGTAAACAGTGAAAGTTTTAAACAATTTGCAAATCATCTTTGCATATGTCACACTGTGGACATGGATTGGCCACGTCTCTAGATAAATGAAAAACCAAATTGAAAATATAATTATATTATGTATATATATATATATCTTCATTATATTTCCTCTTTTTTGAATTTGTCTTTATGTAGTATTTGAGAAGGTATATTGCAGGTTATTTGACATTCATTTTAAGTAGAACTTCAATGATGACATTCTAACTCTTCATTAATCTATATTTTAACATCATTGGTTCTTTACGCTACCAGTCTTCAACCAACTATCTATAATGGGTTCTGTATTTTGAACTTACTATGAATTCACGTTCAAAAATCCAATAATCAAATTTTAACAATTAGGACACACAGTACCGATAAACAACCTGGACTGTGCGACATGTATCGATACTTTCAAGCCCAATATTTTTATTGGTCTGCAAGAGTCGTGATGTCTGCAAAAGTCATGCAGTGTCAGCAACATGGTGCTATTGCTGCACAGAACCCTAGATGATACTTAACACCGCTAAAATAAAATTTTTAATCTCACCGCCAAAAATAATATTACTGATTTTATTTTGTAATAATACTGATTTTATTT
This sequence comes from Sperchopsis tessellata, assembly GCA_033557685.1. Taxonomy (NCBI): domain Eukaryota; kingdom Metazoa; phylum Arthropoda; class Insecta; order Coleoptera; family Hydrophilidae; genus Sperchopsis; species Sperchopsis tessellata. Next base: position 23,551 of record JAWQRN010000331.1, read on the forward strand.
TGTAATACAAAAACATATTTTTATTGCAAACTCTTTAGAACACCTTCGCGAACCTCCGGGGTTTGTGAATCATCGGTTGGGAATTGATGGTCTAAATTGTTATAAAATTTATGTTAATATTTGGTTATATTATTAGCAATTTGAATGAACAGTGTGATGATTTTGGATCTATTTAGATCATTTTTGGAAATGTATGTTATTTAATCCTACTATTATAATAGAAATATAATTGTAATACATAATGTGGCTCTTTCATGTACAATGAGGAAGTAAAAAGCAATTGAATTGGGAATCAAAAAATTAACCTTGAACCAGGAGAAAAATATCTTCAGGTTTTTCAGGAAATAACCTTGTGTTGACTTCCTTTTGCCAACATTACGTCCACTGTTGCAGTGAACATTATCGAGATATGTAGCTCTTATAAATGTTAGGTGTGCTAGAAGTTTGTAGCTGGAACAGAAGCAAGCAGAGACCCTATCTGAAAACTTAATGGTTCACTTTCAGTTTTCGCTATATAATATCTCATGGTTATGTCCAATCTTACTTTTGAGGTCTTCTTATTGTGTAGTATTGTCAGCATAAAATGATATAGGTGGTTAAATTTCAGATGGTATATCGTTCATAAACTCTATGAAAAGGTGTAGTCCCAATATGGAACCTTCCGGAACACATCTTTCAACAGTCATCCACTGGGCGTATACATCATTTTTACTTTTATCCTTTGCCAGTATGTGTTGTTTTTTGTTACCTAGATAGCTTTTCAGGAGCTCAACCAACAGAACTTGTTCACCATAGGCCTCAAATTTCAATTCAATGAAGTACTGCACAAACAACTTACAAGAAAATTTTATAAACTACTAAGCGACATCTACCATTTGTTTTATAGCATTGCTTAAGTGAGACAACAAGAATATGATGGGTCACTAATGAAGACAATTTTTATCTTTTGTGTGAGATATAGAAAGGCTCAGTTCAATATATTATTAAACGACTGTACAGAGACAAGAGATATTTGAATTAAAACAATGGAATATATTTTCGGTGAAAATTCTGTTCGGAAAATATATATATTTTTTTTTGTTAAATTGTCAAATTTTCTATTTAAACAGAAGTCAAATTTTACCAAATTGGTGTTAACAGTACTATAATTAATACATTTTTTTAGGAACAATAGTAAGAATGACAACAGCTAAAATGTTAGAGTTTAAACGAGAGTATATGTGTGTTAAATGTAAAAATATTATTACCATATATGCTGATTATGAGCAATTTAATATAATTACTACTCCAACGCAATGTAAAAACTTCGAAGAGTGTAAAAGTACTACACTGATCAGTGTAAGTAATCATGGTGCAGAAAATTGTCGGGATTACCAAGAAATAAAAATTCAGGTGAGCTAATTTTCTGTACAATCAAAAGCACATTCTATGTTTAATGTAAAATTAATTTCTTTGTTAAGAGTAAGTGTTATCGAATGAGTAGTTTATTGGCGAAAGCTTTTCATTAATATTTATGTATATGAATAGTTCCATGTGACACCAAGTAATAACACAACAGCTTTAATAAACAACTAGACAAACTTGATGAACCATGCTCCTTATTGCCAAAACTCAAATTCACTTTGAGCACTTCTAAAAAAAGTCAACCTGAAAATTAGCAGGGGCCGATCTAGAAACTTAGCAGTAACATTCAAATTTAAAAACTCAACTCTTACAGTTACGTAATTCCTGGAAAGTAGACTACAGTATTTTACATCACTTAAGATTACATTAGTTTATATCCTTTTTTTCTGAGGAACTGCACTGCAAATCCCAGCCTCCTTAGGGACATAATGCATGAATCATTTTGAAAGACGTATAATATTTGGTGTAACTTAAGTGTAGAACTAGTCAGTACAAGTTGTAGAAGATAATTAAATACATCTCGGTAGTATTTTGTTACTATGGAAAAAAAATTTTAAATTGTTACTATTCAAAAAAGATGTCATTTTCTGTGTTAGTTGGTGTTTCATTAAATGTTTCATTATTATCACCACTGAGTGGCACTGACACAGTGCTTAAGGTGTTGATATACTAACTTGAAGGCCAATAAATCAATGTCCAATTTAGATATTTAATAGTATTTAAATTGAATAGCAGAGTAGTCCCATTAAACCATTGTGTTATATTAAAAATTTCACTTTACAAATATCAGCTCTAGTGTAACTCATATGATACTGTAATTACGTGCTTGTAATCAGTAGTGTAAATTTAAATTAGTATTGGAGGTTTAGAGATTTTATAAAAAGATTAGAAGGAAAAGTTGTATAAATGAAAGACCTCTTGGGTATATTATCAAGCGCAAACCAAGTGGTAAGGATACCATCACATCACATTTATGTTTTACTAGTAAATAGAAGCATGTCAAAAGTACCAGCAGATACGTGTGAAATATTCAAGACAGAATAATCACTAATGTTAACCACCAGCAATAAAATTGCCCTAGTTTATCGCAAAAAAAATGAGAATCGATGAAAGATGATCTCAGTCAAAGAGTATTATTCACCTACAAGTTTAAGTAAACGATTTGGTAGACAGAATGGCCTGGAATGAAGCTGGTACTGGATCAGAATATACATTCAGAAATATGTCTAATTGTTAGGTTACTATATCAAAAATCATTGGAAATCCTTTTACAGATACATCTCGGTGTTCATTGTATTAGTCTAGTTCTTATAATGTTTACATTATAGTCACTATGACAGATATTACTGTGAGAAAAATTTAGACAATTAATTTAATAGTGTATTTGTTTGATTATCAAATACACTTCCAATATTATTCGTTACAAAAGCCCAATAGACCCTAAAGAGGGATGAAAAGAGATAGTATCAGTAATATATTTGGGATAAAACACATACACATTTTTTATAATGAACTTATTCTGATACCGTTGAAAACCTTATATATAGTAGATTGTATCAATAGTGAAGTTGAAAGTAATGGAATAAGCAAAAAACATAAGGTGTATGTGGATAAAGATAAGAAAAATGGTATACGAAAAGTGAAGATATAGACGAAGACTACAACACAGGACTTAAGAACGTTATAGCTTTATTAGAAGAATGTATATGTAAAAATCAATTTGTAGTAGATGAAAATGAAAAACAAAAAATATGTAAGGTTTTGTGAACTGAAGAGCGAGTGATGAGAACCAACAGAATTCAAAGGAATATCATCAAGTTCTATGACCAGCTAGAACAAATAAAGTAGTAAACTTGGTAGTAATAGACACAATTAGTTATTGAATTGAATCATCGTTATGTAGAATATTTATGGCAATTCTGAAATAGTGAGCAAAGCAAAAAATCAGTTGTGGATATGGTTTGGAAAAAATGTATGGTGTGCAGAAATTGATTGTGGAAAATTGCTAGTAAATTTTGTTGAATAAAAGGATACATTAGTAAGAATTTTTAGCATATAATTGGTGCTTCAATGCTTATGCAGTCTAATGTCTATAAGTGTACAATGAAATAACAAACTGTCAACAGCCAACAATCAAAGTAACCCGAAGTCACCGATGAAATACCTTTGAATACATGCATACATTATAAACTGCCTAAAACCTGTCAATGGATGACAAATGTAAATAGCAGTTTTTTAAATTAAACTACAACAAAGTTACAATTATAGATCATTATCAAAAATGATTTTTTTACATGTAATTATATATTGATATTGTATTTTAGGAACAAGTGTCAAAATTAGGAGTTGGAGCAATGCCTACTGTCATGTGGGTTACTTTGGAAGATGACCTCGTTAGCTGCTATCAACCTGGAGATAATATAACAATTTGGTAATAAATTTAAAAATTAATTTTATCAATAAGTCAACTACAGTCTACATTCCAATTGTTTCCATTTTCTGTAAATCCTATAGATAATTTAACCTGCAAAATCAATGCAACTTTTTTATCCATTATTACAGTTGCAAAATAATTGTGAATTATTCTTAAAGCCTATAGCTACCCCATAATTTGTCATAAACATATGCAAATCAAAATGTATTTGGCAAGTCTATTCTTATAAAGTCTGTCATTACTAAAATTCAAAAGGAAAAGCAGAAACTGGAAACCTTGGATAATTTATGCGATTGTTTTCTGGCAAAAACATGCTTTAAAAATTATTCCATATAAGGAGCAGTAGCCACAGACTTTATAGTAGTGTGATTGATTATATTCCATAACCATATTTGTCTCTGTAAATCTGAAAGTAGCTAATAATTATTTATCCAGATACTTGTTTTAAAAAAATCAGATATTCAAATTCTTCACCACAGAAATTTTACATTGGTTCCCGTTAAGTTATACTAGGTGTTTTACTCTTCTAATATAGTGGACTGCTTATGTTGTGTTTTGTAATAAAATAATATTTGGTTCTGTTATGTTTCTTACAAATGTACAAGAGGTCGTGTTAATGAGGCTCAGATGTAAAGACGTTGAGCCTAGGGCTGGTATGCCTGAGCTCTGTTAGTGGTCACGTTACAACACTGCCAACTATTACAAAATAAAACATAAATTTGAATCATTAACATACCTTGAATTACTGGGGAAAGTAAAAAAATTACAATAAATTGATAGAGATGAAAGATAACAATTGAGCTCAATGTCCTTATTATAACTAGATAATTATATGCCTAAAACTAATATATGTTATTAAAAAGTAAGAAAATTAATTAAAATGTTAAGAAAAGTTTCATAATATAAATCCCAAGTAACATAACTGAATTTAACTAATATGTTAAAATTTTTTTGAAGAACAGTAGAAAAATAGATATAATTCATATAATTGTTAAAAGATCTATTACAAATACTATAATTAACAAAAATGAATATATCAAATAAATTGGAAATAAAATTTTCTTGAAGAAATTTAAAAAATATACATATACAATTGTTAACAAAATTGTCATAATACCTATCACAAATACTATAATCTAACAAATGAATGCAACAATTAAATTAGAAATAAAATTTGTTGAAGATGGTTTAGTCGCTCTTCTCTTCAGCAAGCGAAAATGGTCATAGTTTTGCTACAGCACTTTTCATAAGCTTCTTTGAGGTTCGTACAGTTGCAACTCTGCTTACATCATCAGCACCAATATGTAATTCGACTACTCTTCCAAGTAGCCAGTTTGTTGGTGGTGTGTACTTCTTTTTTATAACCACTAAGATATCGATCTGAGGTGGAAGTGAAATGGTATTTTTCCATTTATGACCTTGCTGAAGTTTGGACAGGTACTCCTTTCACCATCTTTTCCAAAATGCTGATTAATTTGCTGTAACATGCGAAATCAAGACAGTCTATTGTTTCCAACGTCTAATAAGTTTAGATCAGGTATACTGTTGAGTGGCTGGCCGATCAAGAAGTGAGCTGGGGTTAAGGGTTCTAGTTTGTTCGGATCAGGATACAAAGTATCCAAAGATCTAGAACTAAGAATAACTTCTATCTGCACAACAAATCTATTCAACTCTACACAAGACAAAAAAGAATCCCCCATTTCTGTAAGTAAATGATGTTTTACTAACTTAATTGCAGCTTCCCAAAGACCTCCGAAGTGGGGAGAATTGGATGGTATTAAGTGCCAAGTTTTTCACTAGTCAAATAATTGGATAGGCTATCGTTATTGGTTTTACTGAACTCATGTAAAATAGATAGTTGTTTTTGGGCTCCAATAAAATGTATTTCATTGTCGGAGTATATATGGCTGGGTTTACCTTGTTATGATGAACCCCTCAGTACGACCATAAAAGTTTATGAGGTAAAATGAGTCACTAATTCAAAATGGTCAGCTTTGGTCGTGAAATACATAAAAACACAAATGTATGCTTTGAATGTGTTGCAGCCACAACCTCTGCGATCTTTCAGAAGGAAAGGTCTCCATAATCTAATTTTTAGGTGAGTCGGCCATAATTGGATAATAAATAAGTATGTTGAATAAATCAATCTGCATTCCTGGACCTGTATACTGCAAGTCATTTAGAGACCAACCTGAGTTTGAAACTGCAGACCCATCAAAAACAACTTTTAACTTAGTTGTTAAACTTTTTCTACGAACTACACTATGATGAGGAAAATAATATGCATTTGTTGAATTGTTATTATTGACCATAGACATGCGACCTAACTGTACATATTTATTCATTAATTGAACGTTTTGATCTCATATCACTGGGTTTGATTTTAATTTACGCTCTAAATATACAAATCTTTTTAAAGCTAATGTTTTAAAATCACATAAATTTGAAGGTGGGTGTTTTAATGGATTTGTTACTACGAAGCGTCCATCGAAATTTCCGGAATAATTTTCTATGAAATGTGATCCACATTTTTCATTGATAATATTTTAGCTTGCCCACATTCTTCAACCTTCCAAAACTTTTGTAACATGTTATTGAGTTGCACATTATGCAAAAATGACAAAATAATGTTTGAATAGGAACATTTATATTGCCAGAAATTACCCATCCTAGATTTGTTTTCTTAAGAATTGGCAAATGTTTCCCTAATTGAATACTTCCAGTTTTTAATATATCCCAAATTATACCGCCCAATAGGAGATCAATTTCTCCAGTGTAATTGAATTCTGGATCCGCTAACCGAATATTTGTGGGAATTTTCCACGATTTTGGATCAAAATTGAAGGCCGGTAAATTGTCGGTTATTTTGGATAAAACCAAACAATAAATAGTTGTAGCATAATCACAACAATTTGACCGAATGTCAACATAACATTTTGACCTCAAGTTTGAGATCGTCTTATTTATCCCTACATTAGAAATGTTTGTTTTTACATCGTACACTAACACATTCGCTGTAGATTGCAGTACTTGTGTGTCGATACAATTTGTCGAATGATTGACTAACACCTGCGGATTGTTTGCCTTGTCTATATATAATAAAGTTTAATGCATTTCCTTACATTTTTGGCTACACCTTCCCTTGCCTTTCTTGGCTATATGACCAATACATAGACAATTTTCACAAAGTTTAAACTCTTATTACCTTTTGGATTTGGTCTTGAACTGTTAATGTTAAAAATTCCTGCAGTCATAAAATAATTGTGAATTTTTGCAATTAAAACATTTCCGATTAGATGCAAACACTGAATAGTTTTTATTTGAATTAGAAACATTTTTACTTTTACCAAAAGTACCTCTAATTTTCGAAATAAATCTGCCTATGATTTAAGATTTAGGTAATTCTATTGTAGGTAATTTTACAGCTTGCTCTTGTGTATCATCAGCTGATTGGTAAGATGTAAAATTAACATCATCCTTGTCACAAAACATTTCTTAAGCTTGTTTCTAGCCTTTGCTGGAGTAGACGAAACACATACGGTGAATCAGGATTTTACAGAAAATTGCTCATTTAGATCATCATCACTGCACACACATGCAATCTCCGATTGAATCGCATAAAACTCGTCTTGAAGAATAGCAGTTGCTTTGATTTGAAATTGAAAAGCTGCGAAAATGTCTTAGTGTAACGGCTCCATTATAACATGGCTGTCTTTTAACTCATTGAAAAAATTTATGAACATTGTCAACTTGCTTGATATTTGATTTTCATCAAATATTAAAATCACACATTTATGTACGGCCAAGGAAACAAAAAATTCTTATTCTAATACGAAAATGGCAATTTCGTGTAGATTAATATCCAATTAGCGTAATGATTATTCAATTACAACATTGAAACATTGCGAT
>JAWQRN010000332.1:0-31280 GCA_033557685.1 Sperchopsis tessellata
ATTAGACATTTTTCGAGTAAATGAAAATTGAATGTAAGGAAAGTAAAATAAAGCAAAAACTCTCTTGCTAGCAAAAACTTTATCAGATTTTGTTTTTCGAAGTGCCTGATGTTTTTTACAGATCACGTAAATATAAATCATTTCAAATTTGTTTTACACCGACTTCTTAACATTAGCGGTACATAAATCTTATTGCAATTTAAGTATTATGGCACATTTAACTATTATACACAGGATTGAAATGTTAATTCTCATCGGATGCAAGGATTAGACTTGAACTAGTTTACGATTTGTTTAATGCAAATTGGTGGAGAAACTGGTGATGTTAAAGATATTCAAAAATCTGGACGTCCAAATTTATTGCAGATCGGAAAGTGAAGATTTTGTTAAGTATGGAAGATAATCCTCACAATACGTCTCAATTGGTTGCAATAGATAATGAAGTTAGTCAGTATATATCATGAGGAAGGAAAACTAGCATCCTTATAAAATTCAACTCGTACAGGAACTCAACGAAGACGAGCCCGACCGGAGACTACAGTTTAGTGAAACTATGATGGACCTGTACCAATCTAATCGACGTTTGCGCTGGCAATTACGTTTTTAAAATAATTGCTGGTATTGGAGTCGAGTAAATCCTCATTGGATGGTTGAGCCACATACTCAACACCGGCAGAAATTAAATGTGTGGGCTGGAAGAGTTGATAACAGAATAGTAGGGCCTTTCTTCTTTGAAGGAACCCTCACAGGAGCAAGATATTTACAGTTTTTACAAAATGACCTTGTTCCAGCGCTTGCAGAAATTTTTCTAAAAGACAATGATCCAGACCTCCCAGGTAATACCATATGGTTTAGCAAGATGGCGCACCCCCGCACTATGCGCAGCCTGTTTGAGATTATCTGGACAATTGCTTTCCGAGGAGATGAATTGGCAGGCGAGGACCGATAGAATGGCCAGCGAGATCCCCAGACCTTATATCCCTTGACTACTTTTTATGGGATTATTTAAAGTCCAAGATCTACGTCACCAGACCACAAAATTTAGCTGACTAGAACATCGCATTAAAGATGAAATGCGCAGAATTAGCCCGGAAACGATTCAAAATGTACAAGAAGAATTTCTACACAGGCTTCCGTATTGTCAGGAAGTCGGTGAATGAAAGTTCGAACACTTTATTTAAAACTGTATTTGCTTAGCATTTACTCGAAAAATGTCTCATGTAAGATGGTAACATTTTTATACTATCAATTCGACAATTCCTGTTTCTTCCAACAAAATTTTATTTCGCTTTTTCTGAATTTATTCCATACTTTAGGCGCGCACTGTATAGTGGTTTTGCGTAAGACGGCAAAGTCAAAACAAACTAAACTACTGAAACTAATAAACTAACAAACGTGTAAAAATACTCACATGTAATTTGCTGTTTTATTGAAACACCAATAATACAATTTGCTTTGTATGTGATCCGTAATCCGTAAAGTCATTACACGCACATATTCTTGCCGACGTATGCTGGACTTCCCGACAAAGCGCGACACGTTCGCGTACTAACACTTGCTTGTAAGACCTGTCGGCGGACTTGACCACCGATCGATTATAACTTGCATTTTTTGTGTTTATTTGGAAAATAATATTACACTTACTTTGTGCTTTCACCGTCCCTTTATTTTTATTCAACGCCCCCCTAATACACCCGAGGATACTATCAACCCCATGGATCATTCCAGCGGCCCCCAGGGGGCGGTATCACTCATTTTGGAACCACTGCAGTAGGCCCTCCATGTAAGCGAGAGTTTCGATCGCCAAACACCTCGCGTACATGAAATTCGCGTAAATGGAACCAATTGGAAACACTCCAAAATGTATTTAAGACTAATACAAAAGTTTAAAATTAACGTTTATTTACGAAAATACAAATATATAATGCGTATAAATTAATCGGAATCCGTCGAAATTTCATTTGATAATTCCTGATTGTTCTGATTATAAAGCAACTTTCCTCTGAAGGAAGGAACTCAAGTACGTTGGCTTTCAGGTTTTCTTTTTTAGTTCTGATACCATAATATGGTACGGAGCCAGTGCACTAGTAACAGTCCGCTGAATTTTACTTTCGCGAGTCACTGTCTAGATTTTGTAAAAAATCGATGCTCTCTTCGAACATCTTTAGTCCTTTCTGAAAATTTTAAATGTTCAATTGGTTTATAGTTTCACTATCCTGTTCATTTTCTATTATTTATTACCTTTACAGTATATTACCTCTTCAACAGATAGCGCCTCATCGTGAGCGTTTAAAATTTCCAGCTCATCGTCAGTCTGAAGATCCTCAAGACTATCGTCGCAAATATGTCTTCTACTAATTCAGCAATGTCATTTTCAACCGCTTTGTGTTCTACTACTTACTGTATGTGAACGCATTCAGGCCATAGTTTTTTTCCAGCATGCATTCATCTCTAGGCTTTTTTATATCAGTCTATGCGCAATTAATGTTGTTAACAGCATCTGAAATTGTGTAGGATTTCCAAAATTCCTTTAAAGTCACTGTTGGATTGTCTATGACATCGAACATCGCCTTAAAAGTTTTTTTAATATACAGTTTTTTTAATGTGAAAATAATGCCTTGATCTATGGGCTGAACCAATGTCGTAGTATTCGGCGGTAAAAACACAAATTTTTCGTGTATAATTTCCAGATGAAATAAATGACTTGAGGTATTGTCTGTTAATAAAAGCGCTTTAAATTGCAAGTTTTGCTTCTGCAATATTTTTTAACTTCTGGGCAAAAATCCTTCATGAACCAATCGTCGAACATATTTCCTGACATCCACGCTCAGGGATAGAACCTTCATTGGATAGGTAGGTTTGTTTTGTTCACATTTTTAACGCTCTGGGATTTTCAGACATGTAAATTAAAAGGGGCATTTTCACAAAACAGCAAAGTTAAACGATCCTTAGAAACTTTAAAACCTGGAGCCTTTGCTTCATCCTTAGAAATAAAAGATCTCTTAGACATCCTTTTCCAGTACAGGCCCGTCTCATCTGTGTTAAAAACCTGTTCGGCGAGTACCCTTTAGTCTGAATTATGTTTAATAATTCAGCAGGATACTGATTAGCTGAAACCTGATCGACACTTGCAGATTCACCATTTGATTTTGTGCAAATTGTAGAGCTTGTGAAACTTATCGAACTTATCTTACTTGCATTAAATTCCAAACTTCATTACTGTCATTTTCATCTTGTAAGGAATATTCTTCTGGTTGTTATATATATACATAGATTCTATACGCATTAACAATGGGTGACGTGTATATTTCACCTTCTTTGTTGCCAAAGGCCTTGGCTGTTGTACATATGGTTTTATGCCTTCTTTTTTCGAACAAATAGTGAGAACCGTATATTCATTGATTCCAAATGCACGTCCTATGGCCGATGCATTTTCACCCGCTTCAAGTCTTCCAATCATTTCAAGCTTTCTGTCTAAATTAATGATCTTCCGTTTCATGGGCTTAAGCATAGTTGAAGTTTTTAATAAATGTTAAAAATGTTATGCAAGCAAACACTTTCAAATACAAAGTACGAACGATGTTCCCTCAAATTCATTCGAATCTTGACAAATAATTACATTTTATTTAACTTAACACACCATATACAATGTAAAAACATATACTTCAAGTGATTATTTTTGTGTATTTCCTTTCTCTCTTCTCTTTGAAGCTCATTATGTAGCTTTTTCTCAGATGTGATGCATTTTGTGTGACATTCCACCGTCCCTGGTAACGCTTCTCCATCACTTTGATGCCCTGGTGAAACTGCCCCCCTGCTCTTCACTAACATCACCCAAGTTGTCGGGGAAAAAGTCAAGATGGCTGTGTAAGAAGTGGACTTTTAGGCTCATCAAATATCCCAGCTTTTTGAATTTGTCTGTCATATTAGGTACAATAAGCTTATAGTTTGGGCCTTTTACACTGCCCAAACACTAGGTCACAACTTGCTTAAATAAGTTCCAAGCCTCATTCTCCTTTGAAGTCATTTTATTTTCAAAGTTGAATCGAACATCATTTTACGAATGTCAGGCCCAAAGAAAACCCCGTCTTTCAGTTTGGCTTCTGATAAATGAGGAAATTTTTCACATAAATACTTAAAACGTACACCATCTTTACAAGGCTTTTAGAAACTGTTTCATCAAACCTGATTTGATGTGAAGAGGTGGCAGAATAACTTTTTGTGGATCTATTAAAATTTTACACAAAATGTTCTTCTCTACAGGTCTTAAGGTTTTTCTTGCAGGCCAATTTTTTCTGGACCAGTGTTGATTTCTTGCTCTACTGTCCCACTCACAGATAAAACATGGAAATTTAGTAAATTCACTTTGTGGCCAAGGAGCAAGCATAAACATTAGATAAAAAATGCATATCTTACGTTTTGAATATTCAATTGTGAAAAAATGGTAGGTGATACAACTTTTTTATTATTAATTTCGGACTCAGCACACCTAAAACAAGAATCAGGATAAATCATTAAAAATATTTTTTTATCGTTGGCCTGTGTAATTGACACAAATTGTATTTAAAATATATAGTTCGTAATTAAAAACAAAGTTCGTTTGTGCAATTTGGATAATACATAATTATTTGAATAATACGCAAAAACTTAATTCGCGTAAAAGTGAATTTTGCTTCGCGTACTAAAATACAGGTACCAAAAGTAATTTGCGTAAATCTGAATTCGCGTACATCGATCTCGCTTACATAGAGGGTCTAGTGAATATGCTAGCAATTATTATCTTTTTCATATCTTCATTTTCTCACAGTTTATTCAGAACAGCTGTTTTGTTGTCAATACTTACACCTTTCACTCTTGCACTTATTTCGTACATGTATAATTACCCTTCCTCCACAAATCATGACTACAAAGCTACCTATAAATAATTTAGCGCACTTTTAATATTTACTCACGTGTACGTTTAAATGAAGGGCGAAGAGTACTTATTTGTTGATAAGTGATTGTTGGTTGCTGCAATCAATCATTGCCATTTTTTTAAAATAAAATATTTGTTACTAATAAACGTAACGAGTACACGAAGTAATGATATTATTATTTTATTACTGACGTCTTGAACGCTGGATATTTGGTTAGGTGATAACTGATTACTGGAATACTTCAAGTACTAAAATCATATCGTGACAATTAAGGCTTTATCATTTCTTGATTTTCACGAAAACGCACTTTTGTTTATTTACTGTATTTATTTCACATTCTAGACTAACTATTCAATTATATATTACTGAAACGCATTTTAGCAACGATCTTCGATCCAAAAAAAAGATCGATCTTTAACCAAGATCTTCTACATCAAGATCGATCTTCGATCAAGATCGATCTTCGATCAAGATCGATTTTTGATCAAGATTAATTTTTGATCATAATAGATCTTTGATCAAGATCGATTTCACCGAAACAAAACTTGCACCGATAATATTTCGCACTAAACTATTTGAATTTCTTTTCATATTTAATAAACGCTATACATCAAGAGCGCAACTTAACCTAAAACTTTTATAATGATGTATTTTATCAGAAGCTGTTATTTTACACGCATACAATATATTTAACGAACTCAAATTTATTAGGAAGACAAAATGGCAATATTTTAAGACTAGGAGGATGAAACTTAATTATAAACTTTAAGCTCTAACGGAAGTGCCCTTTTCAAATTATAAGTGTAAAGTTATTATGGCCTACGAAAGCATACATCTTGACCTTGTAGTAAGTGCTATATTTGATTCTGGCCTTTCTTCAAAGGATTTTATGCTCTTATTGTGAAGGCTCTTTTTTGTCATTACAATATATATTGAAGAGATTCCTGTTGGCCACCAAAAACAGATATTCCTTTATAAACGACAATTTTGGCATTTTTCCATCTCACGACACAGTCTACTACCTATGTTAGTACCTAGTGTAATTGATTACTGACTAACGAATGCCAAATGTATTGGGTATCGAAATAATTATATTGACCGCTTGTTTACCGAAAATTCAAAACAATTTTATCTTTATATATACTGTTGTCATATAATCGAATACAGTCAAAATTGTCCATGATGCCATGCCATACCATGCTATGCTCCAATATGTGAATTTGTATAGTTACTGTCTTCCCATCAATATTTTTATAACTATAACTACACATCGTTGCTAATCCCTTTCGTGGTGGACACCCCTAGGTATAAACCTTCTCCATTCTCCTCTATCCTGGCAATTTTTTTTTTAAATAAGGATACTTAACAAATGCGAGAAATCTTAAAAATAAATTCGATTTTGTTTTTTGTTTGAAGTTTAAATTATATTCTTGTAAAAAATCAATTCGATTCGAATTGTTTAAGTGGTCGTCAACTTTGATAATCGTCAAATTTTTATAAAAAAAATGTGCGAAGATTCTTTAATTCATAGCTAATTTTAGGGGATTTACTTGAATATAATTTACTTTTTATCATAATCTAAATCCCGATTGATTTCATATTCATTGCTAATTTTTAAATGTGCGGAGGGGATTTACTTGAATATAATTTACTCTTTATTATCGTCTAAATCCCGATTGATGAATCTGACGCAGGTCTACATTTACGTGTACAAATTTTTAATCTTGAAATTGATTTGTTCGATTTCTGTACAAAAGCTGATTCATTTCAAACGTAACGAAATAACAAGAGATAACTTTCCAAAAAAATCGACAATTTTAAATATAATATTGTAGTTCTAAGAAAAATGTCAAATGAGGAAACTTATCGAACACAGATAATATATGATTATATGCGATTTTATTTTATCGGTTTATAATGTTACTTAGAGAAATAGAAAGTCGGCCTGATATAAATGTGCCTTAAATGTAGTTACAAAATGCACATATTAAATAGCACGTAAAAATATCGACTATAATACTTCCATCACATCATGTATAATTTAATGCTATTAAAAAATTAAAATTAATTTGATAAGGTCGATGGTTTTCGTCCTTTTTGCACCTTTGGTCATCGTCTGAATGCTTTGGAAAATAAGGACATTTTTAAGGAAAATGTGACAAATCCCAGATAGTTTAAATAGTCGTTGTGTGGTCGAGATTTCATCTTTAATGTCTTTTGTGTTAAGTATATTACATTTTAATTGTTCCACCGGTAATGATAACCGACCCTCTCCTGTTCCAAATCTTCGCAATCCTTAATGAGTTTATTAGGTATGCCCTCTGGGCTCGAGACATTTTCGCATGTGTCCTTTGATTTATTGATTTTATTGTCTTTATTACTAGGTAGGCTTTAACATTTGATTTTTCTCTTGTTTGTTTTCAAGCGTTGTATATTGGGTTGCCTACCATCTACAATCGTTTTCGAGTTTGTATTTCTTCTTGTGTCTGTTTTCATTCTGGATGGCTTGATTTTCCTGGTTTTACTTGCCTGCATTTTCCTTGCTGTCCCTTGCGGCTTTATTTGTGTGTGTGTGTGTGTGTGTGTGTTAAATATTATTTTTAATTTCTTCAGGTTTTCCGGGAGATAACCGTGTGTTGGGTTTTCTTTTTGCCGACGTTTAGTCCACCGTTGCAGAGGACATTATCAAGACATGTAGCTCTAAAGATTGCTAATTATAGATTGACATATAGCTCTGAAAAGTACTAGATGCAGGTGCCAACCAGCTTTAAAAAGTGGTAAGTATAAACTGACATGTAGCTCTCACAACTGCTAGTCGTAGAATAAAAGGATTTCCGTAGTTTACGTCCTTATATAGAATGTTTGCGGAGTAAACGTTCTATCTTCTCTGTCGTGTTTTTTTTTTTACGTATGGTAATTAAGTATGGCCAATAACATTCAGGTTCTGGCTGGGGGGAGCGGGATTTTTCAAATGCTGGATGGTCCTCTGTATAACCGAAGATTTGTACCCGTTGTCAAGGAGCGTATTCTTGACCTTACTAAGTTCTTCCGATAAATTATCTGTTTGGCTGAGACTGAACGCACTGTAGATCAGAGAATTTATGACTGACATTTTCTGAGAAGGGTGATGTAAATATGTGGCGTGGATGTACTTATTCGTATGCGTGGGCTTGCGATAGACTGAATGGCCCAGTGTGTCGTCACAAAAAGGGCGTCCAAGAACGGAATTTCTCCAGAGACCTTAACTTCCATTGTGAATTGGATGTCGGTGTGGCTATTATTACACATATCTAAACCAACATTTCGGTTTCAGGGGAGCAGAAGCTAAAACTTGTTCTTAGAAATCTTCCATAAAAATGTTTACAATGACTGGTGAGAGTGGGGATCCCATAGCGGCACCAGAAGTTTGTTCAAATCAGTCCGCTATAGTGGATGGAAGAGACTTGTTAGCCAGTAACTGGCGAATAATCTGAATGGAATCACCTTCGTGAACAGAGAAATTACATCGAAGCTGTCGAGGAGATCGTTTTTGTTGAGAATCATATTAGAAGAGTTCTTGATGTATGATGACGATGTTTCAATAAACTGGTTGAGATGGGGAGTGAGAAATTTGGCGAGTTTATGGTTCTTTGGGAGTCCGTAAATCCTAGGGATGCGAGAATCATGCGGCAAAACAGGTTTCTGCTCATTAGGGTCGAGATGTGAACTTTTTTTATATATGACACCGACTTCTTTATTCTACTAGTCGGATTGCGGCTTGTATAGGGGATCTTGTAGAAGATGTGACATCTTTTCAATGTTTGCGGAACGGTCCATTATGATAATCGCGTTACCCTTGTCCGCAGAGAGGATCGAAATTTCGGAGTTATTCTTGAGGCTTCTTAGAGTCATTCATTTCTGGGTTTTATTGTTTATCCTGAGGATGAGACGTGATGCCTCAAAACCGGTAGACAACAATTAATAATTAAATAATTTATAGACAGTTGGTGTTTCATTCTGGGATTTCACTTCTTTTATGTGTAATATAGCAAACCCCTACTCCTCAACAATATAATCATTAAAAATTAGACTTCAGATATAGAATATATTGTTTTGGGTATAGAAAAAATTTACATTTTAAACTATTAAAAATATTGTTAAGAAAATACTGTTATTTCTCTACGCTACTGAGCGTGGTACCAGAAGGGGAGTTCTTCGACAAAGTTGTATGCGGGCGTTCGGACGATTAGTATACCCGATATAAATCACTATACATACTGTAATATATTTTTGCGATACATACTGTAATTTATTGTTGTGCCATAGTAATCTACTCAGCTAAAAAAAAAAATACACTTTAAAAATGGTGAGTTGTTTTTTTGCGAACCAGTAAAAACGTGTGGTGTTTAAGTAAAATAATAATTACAGTAAATATAGTGTTATTAACACACTACATTAACCAGTGTGCAAAACAAAAAAAAGTGTCCGATAAATCCAATGCTAAGTAGGTCAGCTATGAATATGTCAGTCAAATGAGAACCAATGAACATCAATCAAATTCTGTTAATGCTCAAGAACATGCTAGAAGAATATTCTAAAAGTTTAGGAAGCAAACTAGAAGGTTCTAAATTATTATAAAGCAAACTATGTAGAAGCAAATTCTAGAAAAAGCGAAGACAAAATAGAACAGTAAATAGAAGAAAATCCTAGGAAAAGCGCAGAAAAATAGTAAGCTAGAAGAGAATTCTAGAACATTTGAAGCAAAAATAGAACAGAAGCTTGAAGAAAATTCTAGAATTTAAAAAGTAAACTAGAAGAGAATTCCAGAAGAACTGGATATAATTTTAAAGCATTTGAATCAGAAACTAAAGGAAAATTCCAGAAAAAGTTTAGACAAAATAGTATACAGAAGCTTATAGAAAACTCTATACATTTAGAAAGTAAACTAGAAGATATTTCTAGAATATGTGAAACAAAAATAGAACAGAAACTAGAAGAACATTCAAAAGGTTAAAAAGTAAATTAGAAGAAAATTCCAGAAGAACTGAAGAGAATCTGAAACAAAAAAAGAACCAAAACTAGAAGAAAAATCTAGATGGTGCGAAAACAAAATAGAACAGAAGCTAGAAGAAAACTTTACAAGTTTAAGAAGTAAACTAGAAGATAATTCTAGAGCATTTGAAATAAAAATAGACCAGAAATTGGAAGAAAATTCTGGAAAATTATAATATTTCAGACAAAAGTTGCATAGAGGTGAGAGAAAATTGTATATATTTGGCAAGCAAACTTGAAGAAAATTCGAGGATGATTTAATATGAAAGGATGATTTCAGCAGTAAATAAAAAAGTGGAAAATTAAATACAAACTCTCAGGGAAGAGTATGGAGCCTTGAAACGAGATATCGAGAAGCAAAGAACCCGTTCAGTAGGCAAGCTAGAGAATAAAGGTGCCAAAATTTTATGAAGCATCTTCATGGATACTCCTTAAGGCGCAATTCGAAATGGCTGCTGAGTATAATGGCTGTGATGATATTGATAAATTAACAATACACAATATTTCCAAGAATAGCAGGGAAAATTAAAAATGCTTGTACAGGCCGTGGAACGAAGGTTTGTGTATTACCACTTAAAACCCTTATACCATGCCCAACTAACGGTATGAAAATGAAACAGACTTAGCTGCTTAGATCTGCATGAAGATGCAAAGTGTGTAATCGCTGTGAAGATGGTTAATAATGGCCGTACAGACCCAGAAATATCACTAGCAGCACACGACCGTGAGAACATCTGAAGCTGTACAAAACCAGTATAAGAGAATGAAAGAGCAACAGCTCAGGAAGATATATTGTATGAAGTAAGAACCCACAAGAGGAATTTGAAGAATATAAAATGTTATATGTATCTAGTGATAATAGACCTATTTAGAAATGCCAACGATAATCAGGTACATGGAAACAAAAAATCACTAACACTAGGGGGCACATGTTGGTGGGCACAAAGCACCATGTAAATAGTCTCGTAAATAATGGTAGTATGTATTGGGAAGAAGAGGTGCCAATTCACGATAGACACAGGAGCTAAAATATCAGTAGTCAGATAAAATATAGTAAATTGGAGGAATCTGGAACAAACCTCCACGTGCGAACAGTTATTGGTGATGAAATTTTATTTCATAGAAGAATGAAGGCTTACATAGCCTTGAGTAGTTATTCCATGGTTTAACATATGATTATGGCGGACATAGTTGAGGATGCAATATTTCATGAGCCGTGATGGACCCATTATTAATGCGTAAGAGAGGCTACTAAAGTTAGTCTAAGTTAATCAGTGTGCCTCCAACTTACCGATGATGTCAAAATCCCAGCTTATAGGAAGAGCCCTAGTTAGGTCCCAATATATAATTCCAATTCATATATTGAACACCAATGGGTTTATTATAAATTTTAATAAAGGATAACCATTAGGAACTCTAGAACTAGTTGTCTCAGTTGCCCAACGTGAAGAAGATGTAGTATACATAAATGAGAACCCAAGATTATGTGAAGAAATTAAAACCAATAATGCTGATAATCTGAATAATTTACCAACAACAGCAGAAAAACAAGTGCTAGATCTTCTAAAGATATTCCAAGATATATTTGCCACTGGAGAGGAAGACTATGGCCGTACCAATTTGGTATAATACAAGATCAACACTGGTAATGCCTCCTCAATTAAGTATCATCCAAAGCGTTTATTCCTGGTTTAACGTCTTAGGCGATTGGACGATGTAGAGAAGATAATTGAGTCTCTAAATGGATACTTCTACCTAGGTCATATCATCAAACATGGGGAAGAAAACGAGCAAGCCGGGATCTCCAGAAAATTATTTTTAAGCTAGGCCGCAATCCGTAAATGTACCTTCATCTTTCGAAATAAAGATATCTGCATTAGCCTGAAACGGAAAACGACTAATGTGTTGTTCTAGTCACCACTTGCGGCTTGGAAACTGATACAAAGAGCTATATTTAGGTTAGGTCTTTGTGGTAGGATACCCAATGAAGAAATTTTACAGAGAACGAGTGTAAAAGACATAATACAATGGATACTGTATATGAAATGACAATGAGCGGGACATGTGGCCAGACATGACGGTGGAAGATGGACAAACAGGCTTGTACACTGGATACTATGAGCGAAGTGTGGGAAGACCTCAAAAGCTGTGGCTCGATGTTATACAAAATGTTGCGAGAAATTGTTGGTTTAACACAGGCATTGACGAATCTGAAGGAGGCCTACATTCCGCAGTGGATGGATACGCGCTGAGGAAGAGGAAGACGCACTTTTATTAAAGCATGTAACAAACTAAATAAAATCACTAAGAATTGTATCTTTAAATATGTCCTTTAATAAACCATACGTTTTTCATTGGATCATCGCTTTTATTGGCTATATTTGCTATTTCATTACATTAATTTACATTATAATATACGCTGTATTTTTCACATGTATTATACTTATTTTTAACGTTCTGTTTAAATTTATTTTATTGTTTTTGTAGAATGTATATTGACACTATCGATACCTAATAAGATGCTGTGACAATAACACAAATATTATTTTTATTTATTTACTTAAACGTGTCGACATAAGTTAAGCGATTTTATTTATATCAGATAGTAATAATTGTTTAGCTGTATCTCAACATAATATCTAGCATAATTACATGCTAGCCGAAATACATATTCCTAATTTTGGCACCTCCATCGTAACATTTTTACATGTTCCCTCTTCTTAAAAAAAATCACCGACTCACATGACTCCTACTATTGACTCTGATTCCTCAATTCGACATCCGTGATAATACGTAAGCAGAGAAAAGATTTCAACAACTCTTATATTAGACACGTATTGTTCAGTCTACTAGCTGTTACTTTACAACGTGGAGTACTATTACATGATGAAAATTTAGTTGCAAAACTTTGAGCTGCTGTTATTGAAAAACAAAGGGAGAACCTCACATGAACTTTGGTGAATCAGGGCATCGCTACATGTTACAAGTATTTTTGCGGTGGCTGCCATTTATAATTCTGGATTAGAAACATTCTACACACCTCTTTATTTGCGAGATCAATTATCCGATCTCTAGTTATAACCGTTTTTATGAATAATATATCAATATTAGATTAATTTCATATTTATCGTATTGCTTGTAAACCATTCTTTTATTTTCATAAAAAATATTCAAATATTTGACGTTTTTCGTCCACATCGCCAAATATCTGTTCCAACAGTTTACAGAAGTTTATTGTGAGTTGTTTGATGCAAAATGGTTGATAGTCTTGAGGTTAAAATTGACGAAGTTGCCTTCTTCTGTGAATGGGTCTTCAATGAGACACATCTTGAAAGTCCAATTTGTAGGAAATATTTGAGAGAGATCATTTGGAAATTCTTGAGGACTGGTTCCGTGCACAATGAATAAAGTACAGCAAGACCATATCTTTCAGAGGATAAGGAAATCGATATTGTGGCGAAAATGGTGCTAGCCCTACAAGAATAAGTAAATTTTTTCCATACAAGATTAAAATAGTACATCATTTGACGGAAATCGATCCAGGTAGAAGTATGATTTTCTTTGAGATCATGATTGAAAGAACTGACCGACTTTTCTTCAGTGATTAATGTTCAGATTTCTCATTGGAAAAGTGAACACGGAGAATATTAGATATTGGAGTGCTCCGAATCCACACTGGTATAAGGGGCAGCCATACATAAAATCCACAGAAATTTAATGTTTGCACGGGTGTTCTGGGCGATAACATAATTGCGATTTCGTTGAGGCAAACTTGACTGGGTTCTTACACTTTAATGTGTTGAAGAATGTCGTTGATCCTGAAATAAATCAAACAATCTAAAATAATTTCCAGGAATTTCAAAGAATAAAAATAAACTTGTAGTAAGACATGATTTTCGCACAAGTTAAGAATCACCTTCATAACATATGCCCGATTGAATGGCCTGCTCGTTTTATTTACATAGAACAAAAATTACTTTTTACCAACCCAATATTATATTGCCAGGTGGTGTAAGATGAACTTTCTGAACAAAATTTGTGATATTTTCTATATAAATATTGTATTGATTCATTAAAATCTTTGACTTGACTACATTTTATTCTTTTTAGTCTATTTAACAAATGCTTATAACACGAGAATTGATTTTCGTTTTTCAAAAACGAGTGTGTAGGGAAGTAAATTATCTTTAAAATGAAGTACAACAAGACCCACTTGCAGCTTAAAAATTTGTAGATAAGAGTTCCTCTGATGCAGTCTTCAAAAACCAATGAATTATTTGATAAGATTCAACTGCAACTGTATCCGGAATTTTTTGAAAAGTTTGGTGATGGGTTTGTGAGTTTTAATGAGGCTTATGTATGGTATCTTGCCATGGACAACTTACATTTTCATTTATGGTTCAACATAGACCACAATATATTGTATTTATAAAAAGTTTTAGAAATACATACTTAATATAAGGACAGTTGTGAACATACTCTCCTCCGTCATACCTTCGTGTATATATGATTTAAATTAACGAATTGACATTTTGTCAAGATCAGGACAATCCAAACTATGCGTTGCTCAAAAGTATATATGTAGCTGCTCCAAATGTAGCTAAATGTTCATGGTATTTCCTCCATCAGAAAGTTGACAAAGTCTTCATAAAAATCGAGAGTCGATTGGCTGATTTTAGAGTATTACTTTTAATTTATTATGTGGCTTTAATTTTGCGATGTCCAACGGCTTATTTTGAATTTGTATTGGCAATCACATCTGGAGCTTTGACCGCATCTAGAAATGCAACTAAAGCTAAAAGTAATTCACTCACTATGCATGTACTCACTGCGTTATTATGCATCGATTAACATTAATAAAGTACCCCTGACGTGAGGATCCATTGACAAAATATTTACATTGTCGTTAGTCAAAAAAAAAAGACAACACAATCACGATATAAACATAAACGTCTTTGTAATATTGCTTTAAAACCAGTTAAAAAAGAATTGTATACATACTGTTTATACAAAAATAAATATGTAAACTAGTGAATGATAACTACAATTTGGTTATCATATTACGACAATATAGACGGCTGCAATAAATGAAAACTACAATAATGCATGCCCCCACTTTATTCACCTGTTTCGCGAATGCCGATTGTTTATCAGTTATCAGCTTTGCGGTTTAGAGCTGTCAGGTAACAGTCGTGTTAACATAGGTTTTTAGTAATAGTTTATTACAAATTTAGATTATTACGATCGTTTTAAATAGTCATTAAAAAGTGTTGTGTTGCTAATGATGAGTTTGCCTCAAAATTATGGAGGCGCTACTTGATTGCTTGGCGTATGGATCTTCCTATGAATTTGATGACAGATATTATGACGAAGCCTTACATGGGGTACGTAGCTTCACTATATCGCTTAATAAACTCAACAATTTTATAATGTCACGTTCTCTATTGTTGTCATGTTCAATTAATACAAGTTTAAGTTTACGTACCACGTGGTACCCCCATTCAGTTACACGTATTTGCATCATAATTAAATAATACTTTAGATCTTACTATTATGTATATGAAATTCCTTAAATGTTCTGTTTAAACATAAATAGGCCATTGAAGCAGGAAGTTCGTTCTTGTACTTTCCCTTGTCGGACAGATCAGCGAGATAGAAATGTTATAAACATTCGCTCGCATAATTATAAAAGTATGTCAGAAATTTTGTTTTTGGTTAATAATATACTGCATAGATTAATTTGTATTATTTCTTTGTAGGTGACTTCATCATTACGATCTTCCCTTAATCCCAATGCCGATGTGTTTGAATATAACACACCATCTGAATGTGAATTAGACACGGATTCGCCACAAACCAGCAGCGAATTCCAAACTATAGAGGATATTGTATCTGACACAGCACAAGTCCACGGTAAGTTTCTGTAAAAAAATGTAATTTGATGTGGAATGTTTACTTTTTGCTCGATGTGAATGTGTAAATAAATTTTACTCTTATTAGTATTGTTTATTGAATTCGAAAGTCCCTCTTAAAATGTAGTGTGCTCGATATATACAAGACGGCAGCACTAGTCGCAAATGTGCGATCTCTGTCCTACTCCCAGATCACTCGATTTCAGTGGCATGTGCCCTGTGTCGGCCATTTTGCAAGTTTCCGTGAGAAATTGTGTTGAGTTTTGCAAAGTAATTTAAGCGGTAAGCGAGAATTTTTTCTGTATATTTTGTTATTATTGTGTAATATTATGACATGCATGCTTAGTATGAATAATGTTTTAAAAGCATACAAAGAACGTAAACATCTGCACCGCTCATAATTCGGTTTTCTCATGCCACCCGTTTAGTGGCTATATGGAAGCCGAGTGTTGGGCACATGGTTTCCGAGTTACTTCATTGTATTTAAAATTTGAGTGACAAATGTGACGTTTAATGAATCATTTAAATATTACCTATAAAGTGTTATGTACGATACCTAATGTTGAAAGTCTAATCCGTCGCGGTCATTTTCTATATTTGTCCTATTCATTTATATCACTTTTTCATGGTGGGCAGTATGCCTTTGCGACGTCCTGTAATTTCTAAACATTTTTGGTGTTTGTTATTTTGACTTTTGTTTTGTATATCACGTAACCAAGCGTCGAGTTTGAAGTAAACTTCCAATATATGTCAACCTTTCAAAAGTGAAAATATCGCGTACGTCTACAAGTGCCACTTGAAACCAATAATTTGTAGTTGTTTTACGATTATTGACGAAAACGTGTACAAATCATTAAAAACGATATGCCAAGAGTGTTTGTGACCTTGATGCAAATATTACACCCATCACTTTTTTAAAATAAGGTTAGGTTCAGTTCTACCTGAGCAATCACCATATTTGATACCATGCATGGTATGTAGATTTGTCTTCCTCATTTTATTTTTGACACTTGCATCTTGTGCAGCTAATATCACTTACTGTCTTTATGTCATTCACAATGATTAGGCATTATTGTAGAGCATATTATCCCTTGTGCATTGAGTCATCATTGTTAATCCACTAATAAATAACAACATAAATGTGGTCCGCTTTTATTTGGCATTTTATCAGTATTTTATACATTATTTTGACTAATTACTTCATCTGACTTAAGTTACTAATCTCATTCATTGGGAGCGATATATAAGATCAAGTAGCTATGTCATCATAAGTGAACTATTGCTTGCTTTTAGTCTATAATTTAGTAGTGGCGGGTCTAGATTTGCATGAGTTTATATAGCGTATATTGTATACATTGAAAAGATGCACTAAAACATTGCATCATTTATTGATTTGTTGCTATTGATTGCAATGTACTTTTTATACATACTGCTAAGATATGGGTCTAAGATGTTTTAAAGATAAAGTTTTTAGAATATTCACTTTTATAATATATACACTTATGTTTATACATATAAAGTAAAAGTAACATGTTTTAAGTGTAATTAATACTTATACAGATTTATATTTAATTCCAGAATTTCTATTTTTTTGTAAAATCGTATCCTAGTAATCCTGCCGTAATTAAACTCTTGTAAACAAAAAGTGGTTAACTTCCAAAATGTGGAACTTTTATCAATTTTTTGAGGACTTCTACATCTTGAGACCAACTGTTCCTTTCATAGTTTCGTATATAATATTATAATGAAATAGAAAATAATATTAAAATACAAAAAGGAAAGAAGATGACCAGCTAGAAAGCGACATTATGTACCTTGTGCCGAGATTGTTCTCAATTTGATTTAAGCACACTGGAGCTATCTGTTATCAGATCGTTGTATTTTTTTTTTCAGAAGGATTTGAGGTTCATAATGGGTGTAAGGAAACCAAACAGAATGAGTGACTCTACCTCCTTCTTGCAGAGATTAGAAAGTTATTGATATGAGTACGAGCATATGTCCATGCTTTTTGTAACCGAATTCTCATTAGACTTCATTATATTTAAATAAAATTAATGTTTTGAGGATTAGATGATCAGTGCTAAAATTTTTTTTACATATTTATAAAAAGATAAAATATGCTGTCAAGTTCGGCCCAAAAACCAGCGTCTATAACAATTATGTAGTTGTCAGTATATGTCCTCTTCTTGACAAAGCATTTTACAAATAAATTTAGTAATGTAGTAAACCATAAAAAGTGTAAATAACAGAATTTGGAGTGAAGTTTATGAATGTTTTATAGAAGCATTTAGATAGACGTGTCTGTCTACTACCTTCTAATGAAATCCTATCATTGTTAGTTGTTGCCTTCAGTAGTCATGATTTGCATCTTGTGCCTTGTTGTTATCTCATTAAACATATTGATATTTTCTCATTGAATATGTTTATTCCTGCACCTCCTCGTAGGATTTATAGTCAATTCCCGAATCTCGCCAGATTGAACTTTAAAATTGGTAAAATCTCATAAATTTGCATTTTCTAATTAAGTTTTGTATGGTTATTATATTGAATTCACCAGAAAACAACTTGCTATTAATCATGTGTAGATATTCGGTGCATTGTACATTGATATTCCATCCAAATTTCTGCGTATTATTTAAGTGATAAACGGACTTGCATGCTGTGCAAAGGTCTTCAAATGAAGCGGGATAAGTACAGTCATTGATGTGAATGTTTAACCTTAATAAGCCACCTCTACGACAGTCTGTGGCCTATGTATGTGCTGATGGTGTGCAGCAAGATTTTTGATAGCCCATCCTCTCAGTATTCAAATTAAGTGCAGAATGCTGTAAGTCTTATGAAGTGCAGTTTTCCTTTAAGCCCTGATT
Organism: Sperchopsis tessellata; assembly: GCA_033557685.1. Taxonomy (NCBI): domain Eukaryota; kingdom Metazoa; phylum Arthropoda; class Insecta; order Coleoptera; family Hydrophilidae; genus Sperchopsis; species Sperchopsis tessellata. The sequence goes on from JAWQRN010000332.1 coordinate 18,727, forward strand.
TTTCTCACTGTTATTGTGAAGAACTTCGTAGTTGTTTTCTTTTATATCTTGAATCATCTTTTTCTGTGAAAATGAGAAAAGCCTTACAGAAATTAATATCCTACTGAATTGCCAAACTTTTTTCTATATCTATCTTGCTTCTCTTTACAAGTATGGGTTTGTAAAGGTCACCCTACAATAACAAATCTTTACTTTCTGAGTTTTACTTTACCGGTTATTCAAAAGCATTTGATTCTTCTGATCTAAAATCGTGGTGTGTATTTGAGATTTTGCTTGAGAATATGCAGCATAGGTCTCTTAAAATAAAAAATTGCAATGTATTATAAGACATGACAGTTAAAAGTTAGCTTTGCGTTGGACTTATTGTCATGTGCCTTTTTAGTCAAATGTTTTGTGTTGTGTTTTTTTATGTATAAAATGACATTTTTCTGCCAGTTGAAAATATTTGTTTGTAGAATTAAAATATGATCAAGTCTACAAGACATACACTATTTGCATAGCCATATGGTCAATTGAGAAAACATATTTTGGAAGAATACCTACATATTTAAAATCTTTTTAGTTCTCTCAATTGTATTGCCAATTGATTGAAGTAACAATTTTGATTAATGAAAATGCAATAAATTTAAAAAAAAATAATTGTTCTGTTTTTTAAATATCCAAAATGTATTGATTCAAAATATTTTCCTGAAGAAAATTGTGTTCTATGCTCTGTGTGTGTTTGTGTATTTTATAATTTAAAGTAAATCTTTACAGAAAAGTTGTTCTTGTTTACTTGTAACTCTGCGTGTTTCAACCTTTATAAATTTGTGTATCACTTAATCTGATAACTTTGCATACAATGACAACAGTGTTACTATAATGAGTGGTAATTTTTTCTGTAACGCTGCATCATAGGTTGAAAACCCTGCTATAAGGTGCATTTATAATAACCTGGTTATACCAATATCTTTTCAGATAAATATATTAGAATCAGGTAAATGGCTAGCAATCCGGATACAACGTTGTAAAATGACCGCTTTTAGAAGTTTATTACAGAAAATGGTCCTTTTATGGTATCTTTTAATAGCACTTGTTTCATTATTATTAAATGTAATTATTTGGATTTAACATTTTTGATTAATGTTAAGTTTAATGATTTGAAACTCTGATTCTCTTTTGTAGTTATTTTGCTATTAGTTTTAAGATATGCATACATACCTGCAGGATTTAGTCTTTTATTTCGCAAACTTAACAAATAGTAAAACACAAAACCAGATAGGCAGGCAGATAATGTTACTTTTATTTGAGAATACTTACATTATACAACTTGCCTAATTTACAATTTTAGAATGATAAAATCTTTAAGTGGTTAAAAAGCATGTACTAATGTTCCATTCAAATGTAATTTGCTCTTTGGATTTATTTTCAAGGCACATGAAATGGCAGTTATCAATCAGCAGTTTGTTTGTTTTGGTTGATAACTGCTGTTTTATGTGCCTCAACAATAAATCCAAAGGGCAAATCATATTTGAATGGAATGTAACTACCTGCTTTTTGTTTATCACTTAAAAGAGTTTATTACTGTAAAATTTTAAAAAGGCATGTTTTATTTTATGTTGTTTTGTATTGTTTGTCTAAAAGTTCAAAATAAAACTAAAAATGTGAAAAGAGAATCAGAATTTAAAAATCATTAAATTTTGGAATTTAATAGGAATAATAAATATTTATGGGCAATAATCAAAAACGGTATAAAAGGTCTATTTTCTATAATAAACTTAAAAGCAATTCCGTTACACTCAATATTTCTTCCTGGATTGCTAGCCTTGATTCTACTGTATTTACCTCAAAAGATATTTTCTGGTGTGTTTACTTTTTTTGAAAACTTTATATACTACTGCAATTGGCTATAGAATTTTCGGCTTCATTGTTTTTGCTTCCTGGATAGTCACCTCTACAATGTTTACATTTTCCTTTATTTCTATCTATCTGGTCTGATCCTTGGATTCCTACGATATTCGTAAGTAATATTCATGCCAAAAATACTTCTCCATGAGCTAGGCATCAGCAACATGGTAAAGATACTTTTGTCCAATCAGTACTGCATTATTAACATAATCATCTCTTGTTTTATTACATGCATAACTAACCAGTTTTTTTTATTATAATATTTTTAAAGTTTTAACAATTTTTCATCAGTATATGTTGCAGTTGATATGAAATTAGTAACCAAATCCAAAGTAATTTTAAACTACTTTTTGGTCTATGAATCTCTAAATTTATTGAGAACTTCTTTTGTGGAGGTTCACTTCTGTGCTTAATTAAAAATAATAGATAATATTTTAATCTTTTAATATTAACTAAAAAATCATCAGAAAAACTCTTACTTGAGAAGAAGTATTTACAACTTTCTAAACTCAGTATTTTTTATTTTGAACTTTAATATTCATTTTATGCTACTTTTTTAAATTTAGCTATGAAAAAGTTTAAAAGTACTATTGAAAATAAAAAAAAAACTTTCCCCAATTTGTACAACAACCCATATTTTTGTTAGCTCAGGTACAGTCAATGAATAATTCAAAATTGAATAAAACTTACCAAATTACATATTTAACATTTCAGACAATTATGTAGTAGTATGTCAAGATTTTATAAAATTGAGATTGATTAAAAAATATGAGGAACTATGGGTGAACCATTTACAATAAGAAATTTTCAGCAGTTTCCAGGCAAAATCAAATAATGTTTCTTTCAATACATTGATGTTTAGTTAGTATTGTTTGAAGTGTTGTGTAACTATCCAATATTTAAGACATGTAAATATAAAAGAAATGTACATTATAAGAATATTATCTATCTTAACAATTTTCTCATTTTAAAACTAATGATTACTGTTTCAATACAGGGAATTTTCGGTGTTCATAACTAAGGATGTTTCTACTAAAAATAGTATATACTATAAGTTTTGATAGGGAGGTATATTTTTATGACATGCACCTAGCTATGAAAGAAAATAAATTACTTTAACAACCTTTAGTTTTCATTGGTCCTCTTTATATGTACACATTTTTCCCAACTGTACCATATTCCTATAAAATATTTTGTGCAGCAGCATTTTTAACTGCTTTTTCAATCAAAACCCTTTCTCGCCTGTACTGCATTTTGAGATTTAGAAACAGTGATTGAGCTAGGACAGGACTACAAACTCACTCGTTGATTATCTGCTGAACTTAATTCACTTTATGAAGCCTATGATTGTGCTTCAACAAATTCTTTTAGAAATAAAAATACGGATGTTGTTCCACAGTTTTTATGTTTTAAAATGTATTTATAGTAGATCTTGTGATGTACCAAATTGCATCCCTGTCAATAATTCGGGTAAAGAAAATGTCTGTTTTCTTACAACACATTCAAACTATTTTGACCAACTTTTTTTCTGTACAGTTTATGTTCAAGTATAAGTAGTCTGGGAATTCACAGTGCAGACACCTTTTTTATAACCATGTATTGAATTCATTGACGATATTAATTTTTACATCATGTCTTCAGATCGGGTCACCTGAATTTTAGGTCATCATGAATCTATCTATATCCCACCGAAATAGTCAAGACCGATATTTCACTTGGAAATGAGATTGTGCGTTTTTCTCTATTACTCTCGTTTTTTTGTTTTGTAATGAACTGTATATGCAGCTATCTTCAAGCTTAATTTCACTCATTTTATCAACAAAGAAACCCTCTCAAATCTCTATAAATCTCACAATGTAGGCATCACTTGGCATATATGTGTCTAAATGTCTAAACTGTGTGTCTAAACTTTTAAAGATTTTTTCATGGGTAGGTAGTTAAAATAAAATATGCCTTTTTATGACAGTTTTGTCCATGCAAGTAATTTTTTCCAAATTTAATTAAAATTTATATACACAATATGAATACAAAGGTTATATTTACCTATATCACTTTTAAGCGGATTGGTAAGCTCAACCCGATTAAAGTCAAGGGTTGACTAGAACATTTACAAATCTGATTGAATGATTGAAGTTCATTTATGCCGATATCTCATAATGCAGGATTGAATTTAAAACTACGTTCAATCTGCTCAAAAGTGTCTAAATAGACGTATCTTTGAAACCATGCAATTATTATTTATTTCTTTAATTTGGATTTTATATAAATAAGCTAAGTGGATCTTTTTGGGCAAAACTTACATTTCAAGATATTCTGTATATAATATATAAATAAAGGTGATTTGAGTTTCTTTATAATAAAAAGACATTGCTTATCATTCGAACTACCTGCTTTAATTGAACTGCATTTTTCTACTCGGCACATACAAAAAATTAACATTGTATTGATGATAGTCGATCAAGATTTCATTTTCCATCTAATGTGGTTTGCTAATTGATTGGAAATTACATGTCCCTATTCTTGGTTATACACCAAAAATAATTTTATATTTAGTGTCTTAATGTATTGTAGTTTTTGTTTTTTAATTGAAATTATCATATCTTTGCTAACTAGACTGGAGTGATAAGTAAAAAATGGTGGTGGTATTTATTTGTAAAGTTAATTGGTAGTGTTATTGACGATGCATGGAAATGGGAAAGCTTCGAATTCACATTATATCATGTTTAGAATTTGCGCCTATGGATGAGGCAGAAAATAAAGACAAGGATGCAGAGGCATATGAAAAAGATGGGGAAGAAGAAATGTATACAGACGATTCTGAGGGAGAGAATGCATGTGGAATTACTTTACCTAAAGAAGCTATGGATGGTAAGATTGATCATATAATAAATTATAAAGAAAACATTACAGAATATTTTGAAAACTTTGTTAAGTAACTCTTTAAGCCCAACTTTAATTTTTTGTAATATTGTTCATTTATATAAACTATAAAGACTTATTGACTATGTAAATAAGTAAATATGTTATAAAAACAAAAAAAATGTATTAAATTAGAACAGTAGAAATAATTGTTTTAGCCAAAGAAACTTTTGGTATTTGCCAAAGTTGTAACTAAAATTTAAGCATTGTAGTTTATATTCATTGTGAATATCCAAAATTATTATATAATTTGTCTATTTTATGTTTTGTACTCTTTTGAATAGGCACTAAAATCTTATTATTTCTGTATTTGGCTCTTATTTGACTGCTCTCTATGAATTTTGAAATTTATTTAACTACGCAAAATTTGCATGTTACATAGAAAAACTATGATTTACTGTTTACAATAAAACAATGAATAAATCATGTGTTGCAACATGTTGGAAATTGGGAATTTTTCCATATTCTTTGTTCCAACTGGAATAACAGATCTATAGGTCAATATTTATGAAATTGTTTCAGAATAAAGCTACGTATATGCATTATTCCTCAGAAGAAAAAAGGTCGTAAATAATAGATGTGGGAAGGGATGATTTAATTTTCAATTTAAAATTTTGTCGAATATCACATTCCATTTTATTGAATAGAACAATCTTTGACACATTTCAGTATTTCAAATATCATAGAAAAATGCTTCCAAATTTAATGGCATGCCCTTTGAGACCACAATGTTGATATATGAATAATATTCTTATAATGTATTTTGTACAAATTAAAAAAGAAATATTCTAATGACAGCATTACCAAATGTGCAGGTGAACTGTTGTCATTTTGAAAGGAATTTAATTATTTTTTTTACTATTGGGATATCTGAATAGTTCGATTGTTTCTTTTGCTTTATTTTTGAAAACATTAGTATTTTCCACATTCAAGAAGGTTCATATTTTTTACTATTTCAGCTTTGTCTGAGACTAATGCTTGTGAATTTGATCATTTTATGAACAATTTACTTTTCACCACATTTTGTGGGAAAATTATCTTTGATCTGTGATATCTTAACAAAAAAATCTGAAGATCTCCAAATAATATTGTATACCTAGTTATATCTAGGAAAGGGCTTGCAGTTTAGGATTTGTGTATTGAATTGCTCGAACATGAACTTTGACCTGCAATATATGTATTTTTAAGTCTGAGAATAGATTAAAATTCTAATAAATAATAAGGGAACAGATAAGATAAAATTCCATCTTATGGGTTAAACAAATAATACACAAATAAAAATATTGTTTAACACATTAGTTTAAGAGTGGTGCTATACATGGAGTAGTTTTTTTCTTATAAAAAGTCACATTGGACATTCAGCAGTAGTGTTGGCTCGTTCTATACGTTGAATATAAGATTTTGGAAAGGTTAATGTAAATGAGTTAATTTTTATCTATATTTTAGGAAAGCAAATATAAATTTTACAGTCTTTGGAAAGGCATTTTTCGTAATGGTTATGACATCGTCTGTTACTCTAGGGAGATTCACATATTTTACACAGGAGTTACACACAATACCTATTTTTGCAATTGAATTATATTACAAACAGAAGAAAACAACTCTTTGTAAAAAACAAATTTCCCTTAAAAATAAATAACCTTGGAAATAGCAATATTATTTGATAATTCTTATCCCAAATTTACTGTATATGTGTAATAAAATACAAATTTAAGCGAATGTCATCAAGGACAATGTAAAAATACGAACCTCATGAAAATAAGATGTACTTTCACGACCAATTCCTAAAAGTTACCTTTTTTTGTTTTATAATACATAATATATAAAATTGAAGATGAGTATTAATTATTAATTGTCTCTTAACTTTAACTACGAGGAAAAATCTTTATTTATAATGCTTTCGTTAATTGTCGTCTAGTATTTTATGCCTTTCCTTAGTATGTTTTTTCACTTTATATAATTTATTTTGTTATAAATATTGGATAAAAAAGTAATGTATTACATATATAACAAAAAATAACCAAGTATTAGCAATTTGAGAAAACTCAAAACAGCCAAAATATATCGGATAGCATCTTCTCTACTTTTCTTTGTTTATTATGCTGTAGATAATTATTGTTATGAAACTCAGTTTTTGCTATGTAGGGGTTTATTTGACTGCAGTCGTTGAACTTATTTCTTTTGTTTCATTCTAAAATGACTTAAATGCAACCCATATGTTTTTAACGTTGGTACAATTCACAATTATATGATAAACAGTTGTTTCGTTCTGCTTTTTACAGTATTTTTCATAAGCCCTTATGAAATATACTGTAAAAAGCAGAACGAAACAACTGTTTGTCATATAATTGTGAATTGTATCAACGTTAAAAACATATGGGTTGCATTTAAGTCATTTTAGAATGAAACAAAAGAAATAAGTTCAACGACTGCAGTCAAATAAACCCCTACATAGCAAAAACTGAGTTTCATAACAATAATTATCTTTTGTTTTCTGCATGTTTTTTTTTACATGTTTTGAATGAAATTTTATAGATATCGTTCTTATAAAACTGTAAAAAACATTGCATAACAACTTGGATACTACTCATAGTATTGCGTAAAAACCTTAATATAAACAGGAAATTACAAAGATTATAGCCTTCACCTATTAAAACAATTGTATCATTGAATTTTTATAAAAATTATTTGTTATAGGGACGGTTTTAATGAATGGCGACATTCAGAAACTCTCCTCAGGGGCTGTCGTCTATTCTTCGACCCCTGAGCCAAACACTCAAATGGGTGCCATACCAGAGTATATACCTGTCAATGGGGTAACAGAGGGGGCTGAGGGACTGAGTCCTGTAGCTCCCTCAGCTCCCCTTGATAATGGAACTCAAGCGCCGTATCCTCTACCGCAACTGAAGCAGATGTTATCACAGCAACTAGAATATTATTTTTCACGGTAAGTTTAACTATAATGTGCTGATTGGACTGGCAATAATTTCTTTATGTTACTCAAAGACAATGTCTATAAGTAGTACCATTTATGTGAAGTTTTTAATTTTTGCGTTAGTGCAGCTAAACTTCATTTATTTTTATGTTGCTTTATCAATACTTTCCACTAAAAACCCTTTTGTTTGTAGAAGTTTTTTTTATTTATATTTTCCTGTATTTACATTAAATGAATATAATTTCTTTTGCAGAGAGAATCTTGCAAATGACACTTATTTGCTCTCTCAAATGGATAATGATCAATACGTGCCGATATGGACAGTTGCTAACTTCAATCAGGTGAAGAAATTGACTAAAGACATTAAGTTGATTACAGAAGTTTTACGTGAATCCCCCAATGTGCAAGTGGACGAAGAAGGCTTAAAAGTTAGACCGAATCACAAAAGATGTATAGTTATTCTTAGAGAAATTCCGGATAATACACCTGTAGAAGATATTAAGGTATGTTCTTTTTTATATTTGTTTTATACATGTACTAGTCTAACATGATTATAATTTCTCTCACAATTTATATTAATTTATCTTTGTTCTCCACATATATGTTTCTGGGTTGTAACTCTTAATTTTCTCCAAACTATCTTTCAGAGCATATGTATTCAACATACATGAAATTTTAACCTTATTTATTCATCTTTTATTGCATAATCTCCTAAGATAGCCTATTCCAAGCTTAATAGGGTTTTGACTGATAAATTGTGATTTAAGATTTACTCCTTAAAAATGATTACTTGGTGCTTGGTCAGAAGATCTTTCAAGTCACTGATAGGACCGTCATGCAAAATCCATTAAAGTAAAAATGCTGTTTCATACCTAATAGCCTTAGTAGAGCGGAGTGTAGCGGCACCAGTGACTGCAGACAATTTAATTTTCCAACATAAAAATTGTCCCTCTAATACTGATGTTAACTAACCCAAATATTTGTTTCTGTGAGTACTGGGGTCTAGGTTAATTGAACAACTGTGTGGTTACTACAGGGTGCATGCTCAGGCGGTGGTGGGGGGAGTTTGGTGTACGTGGTCTCTCCCTGTTCCGTCGGTGACCCCATTTCAGTATCTAACAAGGTTTGGACTGGAGCATATCGGGGCTTTGGCATGCGTGCGTATTTGGAAAACAACCTATCTGTGATCGCGATGCAAAGAACATTTCAGAAACGGTTCCACATTCGGTTCTGGGTTAGGCAGTTGGAGGAACCTGGCAGCACACTAAGAAGAAGGTCCATCAGAACACTAGAAAATGGTGGCAGCTGATGAGAGCAGCGATCGAGCAATCGCCAAGATGTTCTGCTTGAAGGCACGCTGTTGCCTTAGGGAGGTCAGACCGCAGTTTAAGGATGATTCTGCATTTCGATTTGAATTTTTATCCCTTCAAATTAATGATGGCTCAAGGATTGAGTCCAGCAGATTACACCAACCGCCAAAATCTGTGTGAGTAAATTCTTGCACAGATCCCTCCCGAGGCAGCTTTCTTCAGTAGCGATGAGGCATATTTTCACCTCAGTGGGGCTGTGAGTAAACAAAATTTCCACTACTGGGCGGAAAAAAAACCCCGAATTATTCACGAAAGACTGCTACATTTCCCTAAACTAACAGTGTGGTGTGCTGTATCACAATTTGGCTTGATACGCTCGTACTTCTTTGAGGAGGAAGGCGTGACCGTGAATTCCGAACGATATGTCTCAATGTTGCAAAATTTTCTGCAGCCCAGAATGGAAGAGATTGTTGAATAAGAGGGATTGTGGGACTTGTGGTTCCAACAGGAAGGGGCCACAGCTCACACAGCCCGAATTTCACTGAATGTTTTGAGAGAAATGTTTCCCGGACATCTGGTATCTTTGAGGGTTGATGTGGGAATGGCCTGCGAGGAACTCTGAAGGAAAAGGCCCTCACACCCTACCAGAGCTAAGGAGAGGATTATTGAAGAAGTTAACTTCATACCCTCCGATATGTGTGAACGAGCTGTACAAAACTTCAGACATTGTCTCCAACAGTGTGTTTCTGCTAACAGCCGCCATTTTGAGGGCATTATTTTCAAAACTTAATGATTATAAATGGTATGTACTGCTAACTTCGAAAATAAAAAAAGTTTTTCTCTATATACCCCCATTACTTTTTCGTGTAGTTATTAAGTGTGCAAGAGCATTTTAGTTGATTTAAACCTATAGTTATGTTTACTGTTTCAAGGATGTGGAATGTTGCTTTATCAGTGAAACAAATTTTAGAAATGACGACTTACTTGGTATTTGCTATCTCGAATATAATTTAAAAAAACTTGTTTTGTACTTCATAGTCCCTTGCTAAAAGTTCTTGATGGTATTTAATCAAAGATGTAATTTTACATTTCTTATGTAAAAGAAGGTTTAAATGTGAATCATGTAACTTTAGTCCACTTTTAATTTTTCATAAAATATACTTATGTGTGTAGCTACATTATTTTATTGAATTTTGTAGCACTCTTAAAAGTGCCCTCAAGTATCATTTTCTTTTGAAATTTTATTAAAATAGAACAATTTATTTAGGGAACATTAATTCTAGAACATACAGAGTTTTCTATGTAGATACATTGTAATATTGTCTAGATAAAATTTATTAAGTGACTTTGAATTTTCCAAAGGTCATTTTTCCTATGGTACATGAACCAAGTATAACTAGATGTTGGCTTTGACACATCTTAAAAAATATTGTATATCTAAGAAAATTGCTTGGGTTCTGTATTTTTTCTGCAGTTTTAATCCTATTTATTTCTGTATTTATTTTTTGTTTATTTAACGTCTGCATATTTCTGTAGTTAGTCAACTGTTCCAATTTTAATTGGGTTCTACTTTGTGCGAGTGTATTTATTTACGTACAGTACATGGGACCTATTGTTTTATCCCTCTCAAAAGACTAGCACCATATAGATTTCCCAAATCACAAAAGCCGACTGCCTCTGGGCCTCAAACTCAAGACCCCACGGTTACTGTCTTGGTACTCAGGGACTGATCTACCAAATCGACCAATCGGTATCTAAATTCTCAAATCTTTTTTTTTTTCTACTTTGCTTTTAAATTTTTTTGCATTAGCAGCATTAGGTTTTCATCAATATCTAATGAAAGAAAAACAGTGAATACGACATTTCTTTGTAAAATTTCCATTTTTCCTTGGTCAAGTAATGTGTAATTAAGCTACAAACCCACGAGATGCTGTAAAAAACCTAGTAGAAGCTTTCAGGAATGCCATCTTTTCTTCCACTGTTGCAAGGAACATCTTAAAGGCAAGTAATCTAAGCTTACCTCATCAACATGTTTACAAGTGGTCGAGTGTGTGTAGGGAATGTGATGAGTCAGAATGGTCTTGGGGGATTTGCATAACAACATTACTTAAAAAAAAATTATATAATATAATGGAACACGAGCCAAAAGATCTTGGCCTGATCTTACTTACTCATGTTTTTAGATTATTTGTGCTTAACAACCATGGTAATTTTTACGCACATTCTGTAATTTTTGCTATAATGATATTTTCAATGAGACATTTATTATTTAAAGTTTTTGTTTTTTTTTGCAGAACTTGTTTGCAGGAGACAAATGTCCACGAATAGTATCTTGTGAATTTGCACATAATGATAGTTGGTATTGTACATTTGAAACAGATGATGATGCGCAAAGGGCATATAGATATCTCAGAGAAGAGGTGAAAAATTTCAAAGGAAAGCCAATAATGGCACGTATAAAAGCAAAACCTATGTGTCGTTTGCCATTGCCACCTCCACAAGTGAAGAATGGTTTCAGAGCGACCCCGCCACCTACTGCTGTGTTTGACCCAGCTGCTTTCCCCCCAGGACAGCAACGATTTTTATATACCAACGGCACTCCAGGACAATCTGTCACATATGCCAACCAGGTACATGTTTATGTAAGTATCAGTTTAAACTTTTTTTTTGTACAATTTCATTGATTGCAAGTAAAAAGTATTATATAAAATCAAAGGGTCTTAAACTGTTTCAAGAAATATCCAATTACTGGAAAGATCTTTTCATTGCTAACTTTTTTTTTAAATGGATCCGGGGTCAAACTCCATGTTCCTCTTATATTTATTATTATTAACAGATTTCTTAATATCCAACGAATTGATTCCAAACCCCTGCGATTTTATTTAAAGAAAAGTCGCCTGCGCTGAAAATCGAACTCGGACTGCCTCAGATCGCATAATTATAGTTTTTTATTCAAGTCTAGAATATTTATAAAAAAAAAAGTAATTATAATTGAATATATGAGTTGTTTTATTCTAGTTATAAGATTAATTGTTTTATTTTGTTTAAATTTACTTATTTACGTGTATCGTGATCTGACTTATGGATATATATGGTCAGGAGGTATAATAAAGATATAGAATGTTAGTATTTATTTATGCACTGGATTTATTTAAAAAAAATTCAAATCAACCAAGTTATAAACGAACAAAGCAAAAAATATTCGTAGGAGAGTAAAAACTAATATCCTATATGTTCTGTGCATATAAATTTAAAAAAAGTACAACCATTTTACTTCCTATTAAAAATTTTATGTGAGTATTGTTTAACTAAATACAAATTTATCAATTGTTCTCCTATAATAACCGTTACAGAATTGGTGCAATATATACTATGATTATTTAGGCAATTTTAAAAATAAAATTTGGTAACCTTTAATGACCTCTAATTTTATAAGTATAGTGTTTTATGGTTTCATTATGGTAAAGATAAATAATGTTACACATATATATATATATATATAT
>JAWQRN010000333.1:0-31275 GCA_033557685.1 Sperchopsis tessellata
TATATATATACATATATACAGTAAATCTTGCCAGTTCATATATAATACGATATAAAAATAATCATAAGTGGTATTAGTTTTGCGTATGAATAAGGTATCCAATGTCGTAGACAGTTATTTCACAGTCCCACTGATCATTAGTACAGCTAGGTAATTGGATCCTACCATAGCCACACAGCATAACAGACTACTATAAAATATATACAACTTGCTATGAAATGTTGCATAAAGCAAGCATCATCTCAATGTAGTGAAGAGAAATCATTCATATATATTATCCTCTAATTCCAATATCATGGAGCATATTAAGTAGTAGTGGGTGGTTCATAGTGTCGAAGGCTTTTTTTAGGTAATATTGTAAGAATGTTCGAACTGGTTTCCATAAAAATATTTTCTTTAAAAATATATTTAATTTATAATTATGTTGCGCACGTAGTCTACATGGAGTCGAATGCATTTTAGATCACTGTTTAAAGATCTTACGTCATTGATATAATTAATAGCAATCGCTTTTTGTTAAGGTTATATTTTGGATAAGAAATTATACTAAATATTTTTGATTGTGGCGTAATTAGGTCCTTATAGTATATAGCATTGAAAATGAGATCTCACAATAACATTGATATGCAAACAAGTGCAAATATTTTGACAAAATATAAATTATATACACAATTTATTAAAAATATGTGAAATATTTCATAGAAACGAAATATAATCAGTTCTTGACTGTAGCCGCATAACTGACACTAGGGTCCCTATAAGGGCACTATAAATGCAATAAATGTTCCTAAATATATTCTGCCGGCTTCTAACCAAACTGTGATTTAACCTATTTTCTTTGCTAATTTGACTGTTATTATTGTTGCTATAAGTTATTCCACTGTGTAAATAAATCCTATTACTATGAGTACTGAAACGGAAACTCTTGAAGAAGAACTGCTGAAACGGCATCGCCAGGAACGAAGAGATCTTCAAGCCAAAATTCAACAGATGAAGAGGACAGCACCAAAAGGCAAGAAAAAGAAGGAAATTCAAGAGCAAATCACAAATCTTGAAAAGGAGTTAGATGAGAAGCAGAATCAAGAACTGAGTGAATTAAACTTACCTCTTAATACTCATAGCAGTGATAATTCTCAGGAAATTAATGAAAGCAATAATGAAGAACCTCTTAACCAAGAGGAGGATGAACCACCTCAAGACAACCTAAAAATGTCACGTGCGCAAAAAAGAAGAAATAAAAAGGCTGCAGAAGATAAAGAACGAGAGAAAAGAATAAACGAGCAAGAAGAAAAGAATAAACAAGGTCCTAGAATACTAGAGCTGAATTCTATTAAAGAAAACTTAAAATCAATGGGATTGGAAATATATAATATACCTGCAGATGGTAATTGTTTATATTGTGCTATTAATCATCAATTAGAAGTGACTGGACGTGAGACTTCAACTGTTCCTAAGCTGCGCCGTGCAACAGCTGACTTTATGCGGGAGCACAAAGATGAATTTATACCATTTATGTATAATGATGAAGATGGAATGGTTGATGAAAAGCAGTTTGAAGATTATTGCAAGAGCATTGCTAATACTAAGCTGTGGGGCGGACAACTGGAGCTGAGGGCTCTTTCTAATCTTCTTGAGTGCCCTATCAAGATTATTCAATCAACGGGACAGCCAACAGTTCAAGGAGAGAACTTTACAGGTCCTGTACTAGTGTTAACTTATCACAGACATTTGTATAGGTTAGGCGAACATTACAACTCGACAACTGTTCTTGATGAAGATAGTGATAAAATGTAGTTTTAACTGTACAATATTTTAACAATTTTAACTGAATATAAATTTATTTTAAATATTCCTTTTTTGTTTTGACTTGTGAGCACTTATACAGAAATCAGTGGCTTTTAAAAATTTACTAAATTATTGCTTCTGAGATGTTTTTCATACTATTTTGTACTTGAAATTTAACTTAGTGATATACATCAGAACATGTTTCCTGATATATAATATTGGTTATGTACATCAAAACTACATACCTACAAAATAAAAAATTTCGTTATCATGTTATTGTTTCTATATTTACTATCTTTAACTTGTCTTGTTTCGAGTTTTCAAGATGAGAGTGAAATATTTCTTTTCTAGAAATTTCAAGACAAAAATCTCTGCTTATCAAGACCAAGACTCTTGAAAGCTCAGCCACTTATTATAACAATATACTTTTTTCTTTGAAGAATATTAATTACTGAAATTTTAAACTCGATGTCTGATCTCCTTTATAATAGTATTATTCATTGTTAGAAATCATATTTCTTACATAACATAATGTATGTCTTTTGGAAATACTGTGTATGTGATTATTTTTAGATTATATGCTTAATAGGTACAAATTTAATGACAAGAGTAACAACTCGAGCAAAAATTCAATAATTTCAGAAATAAATCGAATGAAATGAAAGTAAAACAATAATGTTACTAAAACATGTTTTAATATGAAAATTTTATTATATTATGTAACAAAAATGTCATATAGAATATTTTTATTAGAATACATACATTAAAATTCTAAACTCAAATTTATAAGTACATGATCATCCAAATTTCTTAAAAAAACATGCAATAAAAACAGAATTAAGAACATATTAGCATTTGGAAATAAAATAAAATTAAATACAAAGTACATAAAAATTAAATGATAATAGAATCAAACAAGGAATTTGAATACAACAAAGACCTCACATGTGTAGAAAAACTTGTAACTGTTCAAAATTCATTTTAGTTTCTTACCTTAAATCTATTGTACAACCATGTTTTAACTCGAAAGGAGAGGAGGTACTTAGAATTAGATATTGACATAAAGAAAAAAATTAAAGCGATTATCCCATGACATACTCGAATTGTTAAACACTGCAAATTTAGATACAACTCTGTTTCAAGACACGTACGAGGCAGTTTCCCTACCGTATGTATCATTTGATAAAATTTGTGACAATTCATTTAGTATGTATTTAAATTTTAATCGGACTTCTGAATATGATGAGCTAGAATTAGGTTCATTTAAACTACCAAAAAAAGTATCCCTAAGTGGTGGTTGGTTGGCACCATTCATATTTCTGGCCAAATATATTTTGCTACTCTTCCCAATGACACATCTTCCCTTTGGAAACCTTTCATTGAGGAATTTTCCATGGTATCCCAGATACAAATTCAAAGGTATCTCTTAACTCATTCATAGCATTCATATATTGTGTTAGGGTTCAGCGATGCCTCTGAATTTGTGTTACAAAAGGCAAAAACAAAACTTACTCTTGAAGACTATCTCAATCCCTCGACTTAAATTCAGTGCAGATGGGCTACTTTCACAATTGTTATTGTCCCTGTCCATTTCTTCTAGCCAAAATCCAGCTGACTGTGCTTCATGAGGTATAACCCCTTCAGAAAACAAATATTTCCTATGGTGGCCTGGACCTACCTGAACTAGTCAGGATCCTGATACATGACCTGTAAGGCCATCTAAATCCTTTTCGTCATCCTCAGTACTGGAATTTCAAGTTAAAACTACTGCACTTCACATTCGGGCGCACAGAAACACTGTCTTTCAGACTTTTCCTCATTTCAGCACCATTGTACTTTTCTTTATCTTCTAAGAAATATTTACAACACTAAACACCCACAACAAAGATCGTGGGCCCGTTCTCTGCTCAGAAAGTTCCAAGTATTTGCTTAGTGTAACAGGTTTTCATTTTTCTCAAGAAACTTGTTAATTAATAAACATTGGTTGCCATTATCACCATTTATTGATGAAAACGATTTTATACGAGTAGAATGCAGTCTTCAAAATTCAACAATAACTATGGATACCAAATAATCATAACTACTCTTTGCTAAGGATCACTTTATTCCAGAAATTTTGGATAATTTCCACACGCCGAAAAATCCGCCTTCGTGTTCATCTGTACATTTTGTAACTAAAACTATAACTTAGCTTCGAGTGTAATGAGCATCTGCCTTTTCGATTTCAAAAAGGAAGATCATTTATTAATGTGGAAATGGACTTTGATGATTATTGCTTTATAAAAGATAGCAAGCGTCAAAATTCTCCAATAACAAAGGCATATATTTGCCTCTTCATTTACATAAGAACCAAAGCCTTACATCTAGATGTTATCTCCAGGCTATCTACGGAGGTCTTTTTTGCTCATCATGGACTTTGTTCACAAATCCACTCTGATTAGGGCACCAACTTCGTTGGTGCTTTCAGAGAGTAAACCACTTAGCTTCACATGAAGTCCAAATTTCACCTAGCATCCAAGGATGTAGCTCACCATTTTGGAAGGCCGCGAGCAGCAGAAAAAAAAATTCTACCTTAAACGAACCACTGGTGATCGCCCCTTCTCATATAAGGAATTGTTCACAGTATTCTGTCGTTTTGAGGCAATTCTAAACTCAAGAGCACTACATCCACTTTCATCCCAGCCAATTAACTTGAATTATTTCTTTCTAGGTAATTTCCTCATCGGTTCAACTCCTTTGGCACCTCCGGAACTCAACCTCATCGATGGAAAATTATGTTCGTTATCTTGCTGGTAGCTCGTAAATCAAACTACACAGCACTTATGGAACCGAAGGCACATGAACTATCTCCAAAGTGTACAAAGAAAGTTCAAATAAACTTACTCATCCAAAAACATCCGAAACTATTTTCGTTAAAGGGTCAAATAGAATTTTATCAAATTTATTACTTACATTTAACTTAATGTTATATTATACCTAATTTTTCTTCATTCTTGTAATTATTTTATTAATCCCAGATACTATTTATGTCATCTCCATTTCTTAATACTTATTTTCTGTGACTTAAAATTTTATTCGATATGCGTCCTTAGTCACTTGCATCTATTTTGCACTGGTTTTTAAGGTTTGTTCTCAGAATCTGATATATGTACGACTGTTACCTCGCCAAACTGTACATACTACTCTGACTGAGAATTTCAACGAGGGTCGTTGTAACCGGACTCGTCCTTTCACTTCGACACTTTGCTGTTTTATGTTGAAGGCAAAAGCAAGATTAAGGCTTGTGTACTGGGTAGAATTAGTTGTATGTGTCTAATCTTGGGATATGTGAACTGTAATACGTGGACGATAGGCCACTCTATGTCATAGGCGGTTACCTCGCTAAGCTACATGCATCTCGTCGACTAAAGAATGATCATGTTACTCTGCGGACTTTGTCATTAATCCACTAGTTTTATTAGTGGTAACTTTCAGCAAATTATGATTTAGAGCTGCACCTATATCGAGAAAAACCAAGGATCCTATTTAGTTCAATTTGGCCATTGTTATTACTTTATGAATGTCTGTCAATAGAGAACTTGATAGCTATTAATTATTTTCCGATGATAAATTATTGAAGACGAAGTGACCCGAACCGAAAGCTTTATACATCTAAACAGTATTTTCTCTAATTTCTTTTGAGTCACTAATAATAGAACCTGTCACGGCTCCGTAGTTATTATTAGTCTTATAAAGTTATTACTCTTATTTTATTTGAATAAGTTATAAATTTGTTAAATATTTCAGTTTATTCTTTTTTAACTTTATCCCCCTTAACTGTTGTTTTATCGTTAATATTTTTCTGTGATTATCAATTATGCTTATTTATTTGTTAAGCGGTACTAGATTATTATTTGCTAAATTTAATTGTGTAATAATTTACTTATAATCATTGTTTTCCTTATAATTTGTCTGTATTTATCAATTGTATTCACTTTATTTAATTGTATGTGAGATTTTTAGCAAGTCACTGGGCTAGTGAAATCACACAACGGGCTTCGTCCCCTGTATCGCAGAGAGATTGGTAAAAGCTACGCATTCATGTCTTTTATCCTTTATTTGCCAAAAAGGAGATTTTTTTATTGGCTTTAGCTCGTGTTCCCGATTACGATCGCAGTACTTAACTCATTTATGTTTGTATTGCATTAGCATTAATCTTTGTTAAACTTATTTGTTTAAATTTTGTATCATTTTACTTATACGTTATATCATTGCCAAGTGTACATCTTAGTGATTACTCTTTTGATTCATTTCCATTCTTTTGTTGACCCGAAGTTGTTTTTGAACAGTTCCCGGGATTGCAGAGCGGACCGATACAATTGAGCAACGCTTATTACGATAAGCAGATTTACCATTAAGTCCATTATTGGCTGAAGGTTGACAATTTGTTTTTGGCCCTAGTTCATTTTGGGCGAAAGTTTCCAGAACTACAAGTCTGCTGGTAGATTAGAGCCTTCTCATAACTAAAGACCATATTCATAGGTCCTTTTAGTTTCATATACATGTAATCACCGTGGTGAACGTTAAAATTGCTGTATGTATAATTTTATCTTGTGTATTTAACAATAACTTTGTTTGGTATCAATGTTTCGTCTGATGAATTGACATACAGTTACGGCTGGATGTTCGGATCAATAAACGTCCTAAAATTCATCTTGTGTTTGTATTATATTACTTCTCCAGTCAACGTATGCTCTTGAGAGTATTTCTGTAATTTTCACTAGACGATAACGCCGTTTCTGTTTGCAACTTGAGGCAAGATCCCACCTCCATGTAAGAAAATCTAAAGCTAATGCAACTATCCATTAGCCCCTTTTTCCTCCTGTTTTACTTTACCGTACCGTACGGTCAAAATTGAAGAAGCGGATACAAAAACACCTACATTAGCTCTCATATTACCCACCTACCGTGAAGTTTAACAAAAAAATTACCAAACACATTGTACGGTTTTAAAATTGTATTGATTCAGAATTATTGACCAATGGGTGGTAATACCTAGAAACGTATGTCTGTTCTACATTGAAATAACTTTAGATATACTTTATTTGAGGCATATAACAAACATAATTGTAAACGAGATGTGTTCCTCATCAATTTCAACATATAGAATATTTAATGTGCAATATATTTAGAAAGTTTTGGAACTGAAAAGAAACTAACCGTCTTACTAAATTTTGAAGTTAGACAACTAACATAACAAGCTTGTATTGCCATCATATAACTTCATCGTTTTTTTAATTTGGGCTGATAGCATGGGTCCTATCATTTATTTTCTACGTTCCCTCTTATGCTTGTTTTTTTTTTAAACATTTTTTTTTTAATTGCTGCTCTGTTTTTACAAACGTAAAACATCTAACATCAGAAACCCATATGTACTTATTAAAAAAAAAATAAAACAAAGGATTTAATGAATATAGCAACCTGTGTCGTCCATTCTGGTTATTATTAAGCTAAAATATATGACATATTGAAATGGTACAACAAAATCTTAATTAAATAGAATGCATACCTTGTCACACGTTATGGGCATCTACGAATGACTTAATATCAACATCTGAATGAGGTATGGTACCAATTGGAAGTGAATGAAATATAGGATTACACGAAAGGTTTTGCGACTCGCTATTTAATATATTCATTGATAATTAAATCCATTAAGTTTCCAGTATTAAAAAATTAATTTTTAATGTCTGCTTGTGATGCAGTGATAGTAAGGGAAAATGCTGATGCATTATAGCTGTCGTTAGATGAGGTATCACAAGCAACATATTTTAAATAATCGGGGATAGATCGAAAGTTTTGGTGCTTGAAACTGAAATAGTGAAAACTGACTGCACAAGTAAAACTTAGAATACTGGAGTAAGTGGGTAAGAATTGTGTTGGAGGTTGAGAAATGGGCAACTACGAGTTGGAAACTAGTCAGCGATATGTGGATGATTACAAAGAACGGAGAACTTATGAAAATGGCTTAAGTGAATATCTATACTTGTGTTTTGGCAGGAACAATATGACGGATTGATATGGTTAGGAATTCATAGGTGTTAAGTAAATGTGCTAAGAAGGATAGTGTGACTATCTACTAGTTTTACCAGGAACAATATCGAAATGAACTTATCTATATAAACATCTCTTCAAATGAAGACGTTCCAGAAATATTACCGTAAGAAATAAATGAAGTGTGGGAAAGCACCAAGGAAAGAGTGAATAACCGTTACTAAAAATTGAAGCAAGATACGACATATACAATTGTGGTAAAACCAAATACGTTCTCCAAATAAACAAACGTGATTTCCTATCTATCGTGAACTCTCCATCGTTTTGAAATCTGAGGGCTATTATTTGCTTTTCCCTCACAAGTGTCTGTTTCACCTGTTTGTAATTCCTATGCTGCTATTTCGCCTGGAGGGTGACTTCATCTATAAATCTTCTAACATCTTCCAAATGGACTGAATTATCCACACTATTTCTAAGTTGGAGGACATGACTAATCGTATGGATATACTTTAAGGGAATCTCTACACCCCTTCGCCAAGGTGGTTCATCTGATTGCCTCTTAATATTCACATTCTCATACATATAATACCCTGATATATTTTAATAATTTTAATTTCAATTACCATTTCCCATTCATTTCTTTTCTGTCTCTCCAAAGGAAACGCATCTACATCGGCATGTTTACTCCATTTTATGGTAACCTCTTCGGTAATATGCGTTACTTAAACGTTACTTCTTTGTTTAGACATATGACCATCCAAATCGAGCGTCCTCTTCTAGGAAAATCCAGCTAAGACATGATCATGACAATAGGACAGAGGGTGCTAAAGGTAACTTTAACGAAAAAGTAACATATGTATTCGCTAGCGGGGTGTAATTCTTGACCACGTTGTACAATACAGTTTTATTCTCCAAGAGCGTAGGGTAATTCTGGACCAGCTTACAAAAACTGAACAGTTTATATTCTTCTCTGAGTAGGTTTATCTCTGGACCACACTTTTACAACTCAAATACTCTCTATACGTTAATTACATTTCAAGTAAGCCAAATTAACTATATTTGTATACATACTTTACTAACTAAAATTCGTTTTGTATAATAAGATAGTGTGTGTTATACATTAAAATTCTTCATTTTACCCAAATCTTCCACACATAAACGTCCGCAGCTATTGAAGATAATATAAGCGATAACATTATTAATTAATTTTGTTCTTTTTAAAGAATTATAATTTATACTCTGTATTAATTCCGCTAACTGAACTGGCTTGTTCAAATATCGTTTTCGGTGGAACAATTGCCTTGACTCGATTGCGCAGGAACACATGACATTTGCGATGACATTTGACAGTTGACTGGACGCTGACACCTGCTTAAAAATAGACCAGTCACACGAATCATGTTGAAAGTTTTGTTAGTATTAAAAATCGAGTGGTGAAAGCAATATGGATTGGGTGATTTCAGATGAACTGTCTCTGACAGTTGGACATGTTGTGGGATGGGTTAGTGCTGGCGCTATGATAATTGGGGGTGTTATTCCCTACATACCACAATACAGACAAATTAAGAAGACACAGGATCCTGAGGGGTTCTCCTTGTTGGTGTGTCTTGCCCTTCTAATAGCCAATACTTTAAGGATAATGTTTTGGTAAGTTTCCATTATTTCTTGTATATTCATACATTTTAGCATTATAATCCAATTAGGATAATAAGCAATTATTTAATAAACAAATCTTTGCTTGCTCTTGAATGTTTTTTACATATTTAAATTGTTTTGCTTAAAAATGTACTGCCTTTATGTAATTATATGTTAAATTTCACATATGTTTTATGACAATGCTTTTTCTATCTTTGCTATTATACATATTCATGCGCATAAGGTTCTGTGTTTGTTGCATGGTATTTAACTCTTTCTGATGTATTTGTTACATTCTGCTTAACTTTGGTCATAATGTCATTGATTAGGAATTATGTCTAATGTACAATTTTGATGCAATATATCTTCCAGTTTATTCTGTGATAGAGATACTCTAAAATTCTATTCATCCCTTATTGGAAAAAAAGCAATTATTTTTTAGCCTCAAACTACTTTCGAAAATCTACCACAAGCAACATGTGCTTATTAATGTTACTTTCCAGTATTCACGATTCACATTTAAACTAAAAAAACTAATAATTATGTTTTTTAGATACGATATCTTTATCTATAGATAGGAAATTTTCTTGTAAAAAATATTATGATGCCTCTTATTTTCTCAGTTCGCAATTTGCGAAAGATTTTTGAGGGTCGGCTACAAATTCTATAATATTGTGGAACCAACACGTGATTGCAACTAATACCATTGTGATAGACTCTTTGATATAGCAGTCCCGGTAGTTTTTGAAAGTGTTAAAAATAACTAAGCTTTTAAGTAAAATGTTGATTTTAAAAATGCAAATTACGTACTTGTTAAACTTTCATTTATAACCCATACATGGGTTATTAGTTCTCTCAGTTTAATTAATGTTCCCTCGCGACATGTTCTTTTATCCTTTTCAATAGCTATAGACAAAGTAGGTGTTGCAATATTAAATTTATAAAATTTAGCATTAGTGAAAAAAATTATTAAATTGAATAGGTTATTCTATGTATTTTTTACATCCATATTCCTCTAAACTTATTTCAGTACAGGTAATCTCCGTTCATCGCGAGGGATGTGTTCCGCACACTGTTGCAATAAGCGAAATACTGTGATAAACGGGGGATTTCTTAATATGACACCAAAAACCAGAAATAACAGCTAAAACTAGGCTTGTAAAACCTTTATATAGAAAAACTATTTAAATAACCACTATTTATTGAATTTGTTTTTAATAATAATAAATAAGTACATACATAGATAATTAACAAAACAATAACGCTGTTTGTGTGTAATTAACAATGATGAATTAATTTAAATTTATCATTTACATTAAACAAACCATAATTGTTTTCAGATTATTGCAAAAAAATGTATTCTTTTTGTATTTGAATTTCAACCGCGATTTAATATAATATATAACAAATTTACACTCATCGGAGGCACGATAAATGGGGGTTACCTGTAATTAAAAGTAAAAACAATTGTTAAATTGTTTGCAAACTAGTATTAATAGTGCATTGCTAAATGACTAGAAATTCGGTATTTTGGAAACATATCATGTTTATGGCATGTGTATATAATGAGATTTGTTCTATGATATTTATATTGTTTGGTACCGTGTATTATTAAAGGACTATTATCTTATCCAGCAAATTATAATAAAATTGTTTTATTATTATGAACATATTTTACATTTGTTCTACAAAGCACTTTAGAAAAAACAAAATCTAGATAATAAAGAGACTGTGAGACTATTTTATGAATATCAAAAAGCAATTCAGGATTATAGTGTTTTCATCTTTCATTACCGTTCATTACCGACTTTAATTGAAGACTGTCTTGTATGAACGACGTCTTACATCAGATTGCAATATGATTACTATGAATGTACAAATATCTGGTAAAATTATTTTCTTTTCTTTTTCCAAAGTTTGAGATCTACAAATTACTTCATTGCCTGTTAAATACTTGCAGTTTTGTAAAATTATACCTATATTCAGGCCTTAAAATATTGGTGGGGAGCTGAGAAATTCTGTTGCTTGTAAAAGCTAAATTATAGTGTGGTATAATTTTTGAGTTTTAGTGATTTTAGGTTTTAAAGTTGTAAAGTAATTAATTAGTATCAGTATAAAGGAAATTTGGTGTAGATATTTATAATTAAAGAAAATGTAGGATGTTATCCTTACACAAATTTAATTATAATAACGAATGGTTTCGAACATTCAAGTCATTTTCAAGCCACAACACATTTTACATATTAAAATTATTACCTTAGTATGTGCTCTGGGCAATGTGAAAACAGCACCTGAGGACAAGTTAATGTTTGTTAATATCAGCATTAGGATAAAGGATGAGAGCTGTATTAAATTATTGAAACATATGATTACATGAAAGGTTTTGCGGCTCCTTAAGGATGTGTTTAAGATTGGTGTGGAAGCTAAGATATATCTCAAGATTTTTTGTCATGTTGTGTAGGTGGCCTTTAGAGAGTAGATGTAAGATAAAGAGATTTTCAGGAACAGGTTTATTATTGCAGGAAACAATATGGCTGGCAAAATTAGATCTATGAATGTTGTGCTGGTTATATAGAACATGACCTTTATATCTGGTCTGAAATGACCAGCATTTGGCTTCAAATGCACAGATGCGCTTATAGACCCCTCTGCCACTTTGTGGTCGATTAGATCCTCGTTTCTAACCAGTATATAATGGATGGAGCGGATGGAAGAATAATATAATAATATTATCAGACAGGGATTGTAGGATGTTGGAGATGTTACAAGAAAGATTGGCTGAAATAAGGGTGGCGGTATATATCTTAGAGGAAGGTTCAATAATTGGGTGTTAAAGGGTTCAGAAAATCTTTCCAGTTTCTTTAAAAGGCTTATGGATAATATGGAGTGGATATTCATTACACTGGACAATCTGAAAACTTGCTGAAATCTTTTGAATCGTCGATAAGAACGCTTCTTCAGTTTAAGTTATCCTCACCATAAGTCCACTAGATTCTCGTCTAGATATGACATGACGTATGCAGTGTCGTTGCAGGTAATATAAAATTCCATAAAGGGGGTTCTCTCAGCCATCAGTTCCTTTCAACTGAAGTTGAGATGAAGCAGGATAGTCATTTAGGTTTTGTTGACCTTACTGACATTAAAACCTATGGAAGTGTTTCAAATATTTCAAATACCACACCAACCAGTGTATACCTAATCTTCGTAATCTTCTCATGAACTATATGCTAGGTTCTCTCAATTTCCTCTTCCACAGACTACTTTACATTTATCTCTTCTATGATGGCGTTATGTAGGAACTTAGGACTGTCCTGCAGATTGCGCAATCTAATGGATATTTTTTCTATATTATCCATAAAACCTTTCCAAGGTGCTAAAAAAATGTTTTCTAAATCCTTTGCTACTCAATTATAGAAACTTCTTCTAAGGTATGTTACCATCCCTTTTTCCAGCAACCTTTCCTATAACATCTCCAATATCCTGTCTAATAATATTATTAGTTATTGTTCTACTATCTCCCTCTACAGCATACTGTAACGACAAAATTAGCTACGGAATTTATATCCTCCTCTGCGAATATGGAGCCAATTATATTGGTCAAAATGGTCGGTCATTTCAGACTGAAAATAAAGACTATGTTCGGTGTATCCAGCATAATACTGATAGATCCAGTTTTACCAGCTATGTTGCTTCATGCAATCATAAACCTGATCCCAAAAATCCTTTTGTTTTCCATCTGCTCTCTAAAGGCCACATACTCAACATCCCGGAAAATCTAGAGATATATAATTTAGCTTCCACGCCAATCCTTACCACAAGCTTAACGACTCGCAAAACCTTCCATCTCATCCTATGCTTTATTCATTTTCTATTAATCTCACCTCTCATCCTAATGTTGGTATTAACCGTATAAAGCCTGAATTTTTATTATAAAAAAAAAAATATAACTTCGAACGAACTATTTGTGAATCAAGTGCTATTAGTTCACCTACTTGACGCTAAAACATCCAACTATCGGTATGCATTTGTCTACTAAAGTGTGCCGATTTCGACGCTATCGACGGCGGCTTCATAAACTTTATATTTTCAGATACGTTACAACCGAACGTTATGAAAACGTCACACTCGACGTTATAGGGTTAACCAACATTAAGGTCAGGTAATAATTTTATACAATAATGTTCTTTTACCCCATTTTAATTTGTAAGCTTTAAAATGACCTGAATGGTTGAAACCAATAATACAATTTGTGGACCACACCCTATATTTTCTTTAATTTGAAAGTGATAAATTTTGATTACTGCTTACCAATATAATTGATACCAATTGAGTTGGTGCTATCCATACCAAAACATCCATTTAAGAGTATCAATTTTACGGAGAAATGTGTGTTGTATTTACAACTTATTAAATACTTTCAGCAATAAAACAAGAAATCTTCAAAAGTTTATCATAAGTATCTATCATCATTCAGTTCCCTTGAGATATTAAATCCTGAACATTCTGAAGATTCCAAAAAAAAGAAAGTTCAATGAATGTCAATGCACGTACCAAGAGTATATTGAAAATTAATTTGTTGAAATTAAATTATCCAGGCAAACATTGATGGCAATTTGAGATCTAAATCATATCTGGTGTTATCTAAAGGAATTATTGAATTTCGCAAAGTATTCTTAAACATGTAGAAAGTAACTTGACAAATTATTTGATCAGCACACTTGCTAAAACAGATAGGATAACTTTCTTTAAATCTTCTTTTCTTATAAATACAAACTTAAATACTTAGTATATCTTATTTGTACATTGTAGTATTTTAACAGGTAGTTGTTAAAACCAAGGACAATGAATATATTGAATATACTTTCACCACTGATATCTAATGTAAAAATATTTTAGGTGAATTCTCAGTAGAGGCTCTGCGAATTTCTGATATTTGATTCAATGTTAAAAAATTCAAACCTAAACATATCTGTGTAATTTTTCTTTAAATGGTCAAGATAGTCTCTTTCATTACTTCAATGAATATACCCATTATTAAGCCACTAGAAAAAAATCAAGTGGTTCATTTATCGTGCTTTTCTTTTATTTTTTTTTGTTTTATAACTATAAAAATGTTAAATATAAAAGTAAACTCTTTGTTATAATATAAATAAATCAGAATCTAAAATGTCTAATAAGGAACATTAATTTAGCACATCAAGCAATATAACCTTTTATGTCTGAACGAAAATGTAGAGAATGAAGAAAAAATACTTTGCCTTTTAATAAGTCATATTCTAAATTGCCTTAAAACTAGTGCTGCTAAAGATAATCGATCACCGAGTTTTACATTGAGTAATAATCAACTAATCGAAAGAACTAGATAATCGATTTCGACTCGTCGGCGTTCAACTAATTGATTTCGATTAGTCAACGGTCGACTAATCAATTTCGATTAATCGACAGTCAATTAAACGATTTTGACTAGTCGACGGTTGACTAATCGATTTTGACTAGTTGTCAGGCGAACAAATGATTTCGACTAGTTGATGGTTAGCTGGCTAATTGAAAGTGATTAGTTGACTGTCTACTAATTGAAATCGATTTGTTGACCGTCGACAAATCGAAATCGATTATCTAGTTCTTACAATTAATCGATTACCGGATTAACTGCTATAAGAAATTTTAGGGATTAGAGGTGAAGTAACTCCACCCCGCAAATATTTCTATACATATGCAAAATTTAACAAAATAATGATAAATAATAGAATATTCTATTTAAAATAAGGGTGTTTTAGCTAACTTTTGGTAAAACTGGAAATGATTGAAAATAGAGATCATGTTCTTCAAAATTACTAATTAAAAACAATACCTTTTAAAGATACATATTATTAATAAAATAACCTTAGAATTATGCGTAAAATTTTAAACCCTAATAAATTTAAAATAAGGTATTCTTTTAGAAATAAGAACTAACGACTTCCGGTACAACTGGAAGTGATGAAATTCATTTATGTTGTCAACCATTTTTAATTAAACTAAATCTCAAATTTTCGAATTAAAATTCTCATTAATAACAAAAATTCGTAGAGCCTAAGCTCATTGTGGAATATACTTTAAAACAAAGCTACCTCATTAAACGGTTACTTATGTATGCACTTTAATTTCAAATAAAAATATATGTGTGTTATGTAATTCTTTATTTAAAATTTAGAAAGTACTAAAAATAATATGATTTTATACGTTTGCGTTTAATTTATTTATTTTTTTGATATTTCATAAACTAATGACAATTTATATAACTAAATGGTAATTTAAAAGGAAAAAACAAAAACATGTTTAAAACAAAACAAATTATGTAAAACAGTTGTTATTGAGTTTTTTCAGAAAATACGTCAGTCAGAATTAGAAGATTTAAAGCCAGTGCTTAATATTTTCGTATTTGAATAATTGATTTTTAAATAGATAATCGACTACTACGTAGATAATCGACAAATTCAATATCACATAGATAATCGATTAATAGGTGAATAATTGATTAATCGGCGGATCTATATCCTCCTTTGTCAATCGACCAGTCGAAAAAAAAAATACAATAGTCGATAACACTAGTCCATAGATATCTGTGATTCAGAATACATAATATCAATTTTAAAGACCACAGAAAAGCAAAGACAAGAGTTCAATATGGTCAGATTACTATACGTATGAAAAAATGTTAGGCAAGTGCTAATCTATGTTCAAAAATTATTAAAGTTGGTGTCGTGTCAACAAGTGGGCTTCATATTTTTATATATTTATCTAAAAATTAGAAGAATTAAAAGGTAGTGCTTATTATGTTTTCAAATCGATTACTACTTAATACTCGACTATTAAATAGATAGATAGAAATTTTAGATGAATAATTGATTAATCGACTAGTCAAAAACTGACTAGTCAACATCCAACTAGCCGAAAATCCACTAGTCAAAATCGACTATCGATTCTGATAATCACGGATATTCGATTAATCGACTATTCGAGTTTTGCTAATGGACTTTCATAATCGACTAGTCGAAACAAACCAATAGTCCACAATACTACTTAAAACTAAAAGGAACAATCATTTTTGGAATTGATGGTAGTAAAATGCATCTTTTTTTCAAAGCATTTCGTCTATACAATTATGTCTAGTCCATACCATTTTATGGCCTAATAAGATCTTCTATACGAAGAGATTTTTAAATTTTCCAGTTATTCCAACTAATCTGAAATTCGTAATGGACAAAGGCTATACAATTGCATCCCCACGTATGCTGTATGTGATAAATTCAGTACCATTTTCATGAAATGATTAGTTTCAAGGCATATTTATAATATTTGTAGATTCAAGAGATTTTTCAATAGATACAAACATTTTATCAGCTCAAAAAGTTTAAATTGATTTTGCTATGCTGTGACCACACGTATAGGGTCCTTTATCTATACAATGTATTATTTTTAATTTGATATTACTGAATCGTTAAAAGTTTCATATTTAAATAATTCCAAAATTAGAAAGCGGAGTGCAATAGTCAACAAATGCTAATTTCCTTAAACAGAGTTTGAGACTTATTAAAAATTTCATTGTCAGAAAGTCAATCATGTGTAGTTGCTCTGTCTTATAAAAAAGTGGTTATAAAACATCATTTTGTTAGACGTCGATGACCTGTATTGACTTTGCTGCCCTCTAACTTTAAATGAATTAATAATAGTTTTATTTATGGATGGTACACGATATATCTTATACTCCATTCAAATTCAGAGCCCTTGGTAACAACATAACAGAAGGTACTAATGTATTATAACTGGTTCACTGTATATTCCCGTCAAATATCGCATCTTTAATTTCATTAAGAATCGTATTTCAATAATACTGACCGGAGCATTATTCACTCACCTTTTCATTATGAACCCATACTCATACATGGCTATCATCTCAATGCTGCCGAGCACTTTATACAGAGTGTTCCACGTTTCATTCTCTACATGGGTATCTCGGTTATCTTAAGAGTAGAAGGTAGGTTTAAATTCGGCACATTTGCATATCCTTATACACAATAATAATCCAGTGACAAAAATTGTCTACATTTAGTTGTTTTTAAAAAAATAAAACTGGTACTGAAACTATAAACTCTAAATGTTCATAGCACAAAAGAAAATTTCGAATAAAGTGTCTAAAAAATAATAAAATTAATAGGAAATTGACTTCAACTTACTTTATAATAGCTTATCAGCATTCACTTTTAAATGCTTTTTTAAATTGTACTAAATACTCTCGTTACTGTCAGACCTTCTTAGGGGATCTGGAGAAATGTAACATGTAGCAGCATAATTTGAATACATCTATAGTACTTGCTTACCATTTACATTACAAAAATAGCTAAGCAAATTTTAAAAACATACACCAAAAAATATAGGAACAAGCCAAAATGCAGACACCTTGTTCCTGTCATTAAGACTTCATCATCACTACTGTGTTAGAAATTAGCTGTTAGCTGGCCTGTTAGGCCAATTACTAACAGCAGTACCAATAAAGTCTTAATGAGAAAAACCACCGCAATTTGGCTTTTTTCTATTTTTTTGATGTATGATCGATATCCTTATTTAAAATATACTTGCTGCTTTGCTTGACATTGGATCTAATCAAATTTCTAAAATAAATATTCATGTGCTGCCAAAGAAGCATTAAATTATAATACCCATGAAAATATTTTATTACAGTTAATGGTTATAAAATCTTATAGAAATATACAAATTCATATCGTTATGATATAACAAAATCTGCTTTCAATAAGAAATTCTCACTGTTATATATACATAATATACAAATTGGTCTTTAAGAGATTTGAAATTGTAATTTTTTATTCACAGGTTTGGTAAACATTTTGAATACCCACTTTTAATTCAAAGCATAATTATGAACTTCACTATGTTTATAATGATACATCTTTGTGTTCGAGTACGAAATAAAAATCAGCTAATGCAAGCACGTCAAAGAATATTTACTGGTAAGTGTTTTTAAATTACTTTTGCAAATTTTTTAAGTGTATTTTTGTATTAACGATTTTTACAGTTTTCTTCTTTTCAGTTCTATTAATTTCTTGCCTTAGACTATATATCAAATAAACAATTCATTTTCAAAGTTTTTTTAAATAATAAAAAACTGTTTAAAAATGTATGCCCATAATAAGTTATTTAAAATATATTAAATAAAACCAAAACTTAATTTTTTTTATTAAATAAAAAAATTCATATTTAGATTTTAATTTCTACTTAGGACATAGGAAATCAGTATGTAGTAAACTCCCAGGGAATCGGTGAAGGTTGGAAATCTTAGTTTTAATGTCTTTTGATTGTTTTGAAAAATTAACTTAATTTTATAAGGTATATGCTTTAATAGGAATATACAAATGACAAGAAATGAGGTCAAAGTTGGTTTATGGCTAATATCGCCATTGTTTACTCAAAAAAATGTTTGCAGTACTATTTATTAGCAATTAATTTTTAAAATAAATTATTAAATTTCTCAATTAATTACATATGTTATTAATAGAAAAATTTAATCATTATTCTTATGTCCTAATTTTTTTGTATTTTCAAATTTATAATGACAAGTAAATGTTTGTGTGTTTATATTTTATTGATATAATTTTTTACCATTTTGCTGAAAATTAACTATTTTGTTATGTGGCCCAAGCTTAAGCAGTAACATGTATTTATTTTAATAATATTGATTTTATTTTGTTTCTTTTTGTTCTAAACAATTAACACCATCGTATAATTGTATTTTATGCCAGCCACGCCCAGCGAAAGAATCAGATTGCTTCAGTCTAAACCTCCACGCTCCACACACATTATATGTGGTAAATTATGCTTGCACGCTACTGCTTTTTATTCTCTTGTTCTTTAATTACTAACATTTTACGCAGCTGTACAGATCAAATTATAACAAAAAAATAGTCTTTTTATTATAGTATAATATAGTAAACATAAACTAATTAAGATTTATAAATATAATTACAATTTTAAAATAAAGACAATTACAATTTAAATATAAATATGTTATTAAAATATAATTTAAATTCTTCTGTGACAACAAAAAAGAAAAAATCATATTTTAGGTCTTTTCTGCACAAAGTTTTTTTCTGCTTTTAGAGCAGATTGAATAAATTATAAACAATTTTTTCCAAAAAACTGTTTATATTTTTTGTAACTGATGGTTGACTGGATGTGTAATGTCTTTTGCTGTTAATGGTAAAACACTGTCCTCACACATAATTTTATAACAATATTCCATTAGCCAGTTTTCTATTTGGAAAATAATACTGTCAGAATTATTGTTTATGACATTTAAAGGCATTATTGAAATTTTATGATGTCTTTTTAATCCTTTCATGACTAATGGGATATATATATATATATGTCATTTTAGTACCAAAACGGCAACTTTTTTTCTTTTGTAATTTAAAAATTTCCTTTTTGTTATTTGATAGTACTTTAAGCAGGGAATTTTTATGCATCACTTCAATATTTTAGAACATTTATGCTACCAGAATAAATAAAAATATATACAAGTAGTATAATATATAAACATACAGTAGTACAAGTATAATTTTCAAAACAACAACAAACTTACCAAAAAAGTTGCACTAACCTAACATTGTATTAAAATTTTTCCTCTACAAGATTGTATACTAATTTTTAAAGCAATAATATTTAAAAAAAATTTGGAGCACAATCAACCATATAGGCTATTTTTGGAAGCAAGTATTATTTAATAAAGTTGTCTCGATGTTTTAATGTTTTCACACTCAAAAAATTAAAACTTAACAAATATAGCTAACAAATATAAAGTTAAGCCAAATGTGGCAAGTAGATATTAGTTGAGCATTTTTTTCTGTGTCAATTTTAATTTTGGAACACTTCTTTCATATTTTAGTCCCTATGTGTTAGCGGTTTTTATACTGTGTTTTATAATTAATTTAAGAAAAATATTTGTCAGATTTGAAATACTTATACCCTTATATTACAATAAGCATAATCTTTTGCCAGAATAAATGTCATATTGGCAATATTCAGTGAATGGGCCTCCAATTATTGCTGACAGCAATCAAGACATTATGACATAGACATTTTCTAGTTTGGCAATGTGAAATTATTTTTAGGGGCCTATTTTTTCCATAGAAATGTTCAGTTGCTTACACTTTGTAGTTGCATACTACAAATCAAATGAGTGTTACATCCCCATTAGTATGTAGCTATGTCCAATTCTTGCAAAAATATTTTATTCGGATTATTCCATGTAACTAAAAATAGATGTTATATCTTTGTTATTTTTAAGTAGAAAATAAAATTTTCACTAAATTAACAGTGAATTTTGTGAACTAGTAATTAGTTTATAATATGTTTACTTCCAACTGGCTAACAGCAAAATTTTATTCTGGTAACATAAAATAGCCAATACTTTACCAATAAACAATTCAAGTATCACTAAAAAATCATAGCTGGAAATCTTCATAGCAAATTGCAATATTTATTGAACATAAAAATGATATACACATACTGTTAATTTATATTCAATAGTTTGAGTGTTTAATTTACTTATTATAATTTTTTTAATTAGCCACCCCTTTTTTGATTAGTTTTTAAAGAACATAACTGGACTAATTTAATAGAATTTCTTTCTACTAAAATAACCAAGTGATTAGATACTTTATATACTGCCAGTTAGATTATAATATAGCCAAGTTTACACTTTAACTGTAAACTAACCATTTGAAATAGTTTTGTTTTTGTGAAAAATAGACTTAATTGTTATATTTGAAAATGTTTTATAATATTCTAATATCCTGTATAAATTGTACATATATTTTTTAGATATTTGTTGTTTAATTTTTGTATTTGTTAAAACTAATAGATATTTAGTTACTTCTAAATGTATACATAATATCCTTTATTATGTGTTTAACTTATTGTCTTATTTTAAAAGATATTTGCCACTGGATTAGTTTAAATTTAGAAGTAAGCAAATATTGATTTTGCCAGGTAAAATTATTTCCTTGGAAATAGCTAAGGGAGTTTCTGCAATAGGAAATGAGTTGCAGTTACTTTGGTTTCTTTTGAAATGTACATATATTTTCAGTTTGTTTTGTATTTGATCTGTATGGTTGTTAAAAGAATGGAGCATGTTAATATGGCACAATTATATTTATTTTAAATTCATTTCATGATAATATAAACACAAATTTATATTCTTCGAAAGTTTGGTAGCAGTTATGCCACAAGCTAGTTAGCCATCTGCATAAAGTGACCATTAATAATGAATCCATATCTTTGCGACATTTTTCGACATTTTTCGACATAATTCAGTCAATGGATCTATTATTTGTGATTGATGTTTTCGATTAGAAGGGTAGAATTATTTTTTATTATAATTAAAAAATATATACACAGGGTAACCGATTACCTTCCATATCAGCTACGCCAGAAAAAGACAATTATTCCTATATTCAATGGTATCTGAAATAAGTTTTATTTTGGATAGTAAATTATTTGAATATGTTAAGAAATTATTTTTGGGATGTAATTTTTTAAACTTGACCGCAATTTATGATTACTAATTCTTATCATACCAGGTGTTTGTTAGAATGCTGTGTATGTCTGTATTCTTATTGATCACCTTAGCAATTCTATAGAATTTTTTGAATTATTTTTCCACTTCAAAAATAACACAATAAATTAGGAATACAAATATAGATAAAAAATGGTTTAATTAAAACATAAAACTGATTTTTCAAGAATTAAATATGTCCAATATAATCACGGTTTTGCCTCATGCAACTTACCTTTCAGTCTTGTTGTGAAAGAATGAGACATATCTAAAATCATTTAATTTCATTATAGTTTTCTGTCTTCCTTTTGAAATCATAATTTTTAAGAAGTTCCCCAAAAAACTTTTTTGGTTAAGTATCAGCTGGCCAAATGATCTTCTTTACCAATCCATTTAGTTGGATTCTTACAAAACAAATATTCTCTTATATTGTGACAGTAACGTGCCAAAAACAGTGTAGAGTGTCCAAGGCAATGTATCAGAGAATTCTAACACATCATTTTACATAAAGAATAAAAATTGAAAATGCATGATCATTTACATAACATTAAAAAAAAAATCGTGATACATATAGTGTGTATGCGAATCTTACAAATAAGCACATGTAAATACTGCACAGTCTTGTATTGCACTATGAGTACTGTGTATCACCATTTTATAGTGTGAAATTGGTAGTAGCTATCACAGATAAAGGGCCAGATGCCAAGGGGCATGAGAAATAATGGTCCTAAAAGAACCACAAAAAACTTCAGCTTTGAGTGTAATCATAAGTATTAGTTATATTACATGACAGAACTTGTGTGGCATCAGGATGTGGTTATTGATGAACTTTTGTAATTATATATATACTATGTATTATTATCTGGTATGAAGAAACTTTTCCTCTTTAAATATGGATATTTTTATACATTCTTCATAAATGAAAGTACTGGTCTGATACATCTGTATACAAAAATTTTAATATTAGAAAATAAAGCACCTACTACAACCAGTCTGTTTCTAGGACCAATTTGTACATATATACTCTACTTGTATATTTGTGTAGCTCTCTAAAAAGAATGTTTACCTTCTATATTTAGAAAC
This sequence comes from Sperchopsis tessellata, assembly GCA_033557685.1. Classification (NCBI taxonomy): domain Eukaryota; kingdom Metazoa; phylum Arthropoda; class Insecta; order Coleoptera; family Hydrophilidae; genus Sperchopsis; species Sperchopsis tessellata. Next base: position 23,147 of record JAWQRN010000333.1, read on the forward strand.
AATCGTTTTTACAATATTTGGCTTTTATACCAAATTAATGTCCATTACATGACTTTAAAATAAGTCCTCTAAATTAAATGATATTATAGGAGCAGAACCACTTCTGTGACTCTATTAAATCGCAATTGGAATTATGATTTGGCGATCAACCAAACCACCATTACAGTGAAGTACCTAATGGATGAGCAGAACCACTTCTGTGACACTATTAATTCGCAGCTGGAATTATGATTTGGCGAGCAACCAAACCACCATTACAGTGAAGTACCTAATGGATGACCTGTAGGAAACCATTGAGTAAAGAGTCTGACGATGGCAGGAAAACCAGGCATTGTGTTTCATAATGACATTACCGGATTATATACACGGAAGTTATAATTTGTTTTATTTTTTTTATAAAATTGACGAGCAGTTTTGATCAACCTGATAACTGGTCATAAAACTATACTTCAAGAATATTCTCAAAGATGTTATTGTGCTATGTACTCATACAGTACATATTTTCAAGCAGCTCACATTTAAAATGAAACTAACACTTATATGCATATAATTTCAAAAGGTTTCATCAACATCTATTCAACAGCATCTATTTGAATATGTTATTAAAAATAATAATTCTGTTTATTTCTTTTTAGATTTCGAAATGCAGCATTTTTGGAATTGGTCCGACTTCCAATCGTACATAGACTGTATGCTAGTCTTTACCATTATCACCTCCTGTATAATGTACCTGTGTATTGAAGTCAATGTTGTTGTTGAACTAATTGGCTTCTTAGCTGTTTTTACAGAAGCCATGCTTGGCACCCCACAATTAGTACAAAACTTTCGGAAAAAGACAACTGAAGGAATGAGGTATGTAAAATTAAATACGTTTTAAATTAATATAAAATTGTTTATATAATTTAAAAATTAACAAATTTTCTATAAGGTTTTTGAAATAATGGGAATATTATAATGAAGAAGTAACAAGTTTTATTTATCATGAGATTCCTTTCGGAAGTCAAATAAAATTTTAAATGGCTATTTAGATTTATCATTCTGTAAGTAATGTTTGTTTGTTTTGCATTCTATATTTGTCACATGATGTAATGATAAAAAGCAGTTAAAATGTCTTATCTTACATAACTTGTGTAAAAATTTAAAAGCAATAAATTCAAGATATTAGAGAGTCATTGTATTTTCTATTATCAAAGGTCACAGTGTTATCATATTTGTTGTGCCATGTGTAGTAGTTTTATAAATGATAAATGGTATTAAATTTCTGTACACAAGTCAAAATTTTAACAAGAAAATGATTAATTGATTATAATGATTTTTTTATTTTGATTAGTATTTACACCTAGTGTTAATCGTATATCCTTTCAAATAGCTTAGCTGTGTTATTTATAGCATTTCATTAACAAGGTCAATTATATTAGTTGCATTTAAAAACTTTCACACATTCACACAATAGGAGACGTGGTATAAGTAGCAGGCTCAACAAATCTTATTCCCTTGATAGATAACTTTTTATAATCACTAGAAGATATCCAAGAAGAGAAATTATAAATCATAGCAAAACAAAAAGGAAATAATTTGGATAGTGCGCGTACTATACAATGAAGTTTAGTAGAGGGAAAATATTGACCAAAAGGCCTTCTTTACTTTATAAGGAGAAGGTAGTTCTCTGTTTAGAGTTTGCTAAAGAACATTGAAATTGGACTGAGTAATCAAGTTCAAGTTTAATTTGATAAATTCTGATGGAATGAAATAAACCAAAATTACACATCATACTAAAACTAAATTTTTTTAAGAGCACCTGCTATTTATAAAACTCATAAAGAGTAAAATCAGTACATTATGATAATTATTTTATGCAATTTTTGCACAAACTTCAATAATTTAATGATGTATTGACTTTATAAACAGGAGGAGTTCTTAAGAAAGAGTAATTTTGTATTCAGGTGGAAAATTGTTTATTTAATGTATTTAAGATTTTGAATAAGCGTGCTGGATGCTCGGCGTCTGTGTGGGAAAAGAAATTTATTCGCTACGTAACAAAGAAGGAACTATAATTCATTACCGAGACGAAATCTTACGTATAGTGGAAGATTTCTTTACAGACATATACAAATCAAAAACACTGCCAGAGAGTGAAGATGCTGATATACTGAAAAGAAAAATACAGAACGTAGGCCGGAGGACATCCTAGAGATAGACATAGAAGAAGTGAAAGCAACTTTGAACAATATGAAAACCAACAACGCAACAGGAGAAGAAAAATCCAACGAATATGGATACCCATGGTGTTTAGCATTTGTAGACTACGAAAATAGCAGAGAAACATGGGTGGTCTATAAAGCAATGGCAAACAACAGAATTGGTCACAGATATTGTGATTTGATAAAATAATTCAACAGAGAGGCAATTGCAACTTACATCCTCCACGACAAAATTAAATCTGTCCAACTCAAAATAAGAGTACGCCAAGGCGATTCACTATCCCCAAAATTCTTCACATGAGCGCTGGAAAAGATTTTTAAGAAAATTGACTGGAAGGACAAAGGCATCAACATCAATGGGACCCAACTAATTAATCTGAGATACACTGACGATATTGTTATCCTTTCACATAATAGAGAAGACCTAACAGAAATGATCGTAGACCTACAAAGAGAATCACAGAGGGTAGGGCTGAGAATGAACCTATCAAAAACACAAATTGTGTCTCACGGACTAGAAGAACCAGTAATGGTGGGATGAAAGAAAATTTAAAAGGTGAAAGAATACATATACTTAGGACAGAAAATAACCAATGACTGAAACAACCAGAAAGAAGAAATAAGAAGAAGAATAACGCTAGGATGGAAGGCCTTCGGGAAATTATCATTTATCTTGCGAAATAAGAAAATAGCCCAACATTTTAAATCAGGAGTTTTTGACCAGTGCGTATTACCAATGATAACATATGGTGCAGAGAATTGGACTACAGCGAAAAAGAACATAGAGGCATTAAAGACCGCACAAAGAGCTATGGAAAGGTCAGTTTTGTATTTACATACTTGAAGAATGTTAATAATGTGTTTTTATAAATTTTCTATATGTTTAACCCAGTAAAAACATAATTTGGATTATCCATATTTTTCAATTATCCAGGCTCTAGTGTCCCTCAATAAATCCAGACAATGTGGAATTGCTGCAGAAAGATTTTTATACAGTATTTGAAAGCAAGCTCTACTCTAAGATAAAGAATTCATCGTTTGTAATTATAGAATGATGGGAGATACTTATTTGATAGGTTGAAGAGCATGAAGGATTTGAGGGAGTTATGTTTAATAATAACTTAAATTTCTCTTAACATGTACAGCATATTATTAATATGTCCATCACAAACCTAAAAATTATAATAAGAAATGCGCACGAAATTACTTCATTCAAAACAGTGCTTCTGCTTTATACTTTGTTGTTTCGAATCCATTTATAATTTTGAGCAATTGTATGGGATCTAGGATTTGCATACTTAGCCCAAAAGTAGGAAGTCGTGCAGAATAGGTTACGCTACATATGTTTTAAAAACTATACCCATACCTTTCTTTCATATGATCTTTGTATACCTCTAAAATAATAACTAATTATTTTCGATTAAAATTCTTCAATTAATTCTATAAGTACTGAGTAATTTTAATATCACCTATGAGTTTTAGTGAAATTTATTGGCACTTTAAAAGAGGTTGTGATGAGTACTCCTTTGGGAAAAATGGATATAACAGCAAATATTCAACTTTCCATCTACAGCAAATGTATTGAAGAACTGAAACAATTTGCTATAACACATCAATGGAGTAATTGTCTCAATTTATAATAATAATGAGTGGTTCCAAACTCCCACACGAACTTGATAAAAAAATCTCCGTTTTTAATATATTCATAATTTTCTAGAAATACAGACAAATCCATAATAATTAATCTGTATTAAATAATGAGTTTGCTGCTCAACGAGTCAGTACTGCCTCCGCTTCAGCGACAATTTCTATTGTGGTGAAGAATAGGGATAATATCAACGTGTGGCAAAATAAATGATATTTACCAGTGGTAATTTTTTTTTGCTTAGCAAAATTACTATTCTAGAGTTTAGAACTCAAAATTGTAGTACTGATGATATTTACCTTAATACATATATACCGTTTTGAAACCAATTTAAAAGTATAAATGAAACAAGAGAAATATGTATATATTCAAAAATAATTGAAATAAAACAATTTGAAAACATTAGTTTCTTAATTTATTTTTATTAGAACATTAATTATATGTACTAGTAACAATATTTTTGTTTTACAGTTTGTCCATGGTAGTGCTATGGACGTGTGGTGACATATTTAAGACGTTATATTTTCTGTTTCGTGACGCACCTTTACAATTTTGGATTTGTGGCAGCATGCAGGTAACGGTAGACCTACTCATACTTCTGCAAGTGTATATATACAGGGGAAACAACCAGTCTCAGAAAGCGGGACCACATCGACATGATTGAGTAGTTATGGTAGGTGGTATGGGTGACAAGAAGTTGAACGTGCTTGCAGACACAGAAGAAAAAATAATAAATGTATCATATATAAATAACGAATGCTGTACAAACACTATAAAAAAAGAAGATAGTACTATTTTAGAAGACAATTCATTATTAGAGGAAAATTCATTGTTAGAAAAGACTGAACAGGAACTGGGCGAAACATTATCGAAAAATTCATCGGTAAATTTGACCAGCAATGGATCTAGTTGTGATACTGATGTATGTAAATTGTACGTACAATTGCAAAATGATGATACCACCGAAAATATTCACAAATCTACTGATGTTGTGCAAAGTGGAAACGGCACGATTCATGTAATTTGTGTAGAAGTGCACAACGAATGTAATAATATTAAATACCATAAAAACCATATTGGTAGAGACGATGTAACTTGTACAGATGTTATAAATAGTTTAAATGGAAATGAAGAATATGATCGTGATGCATTTGTTCATAATGGACTTGTATCCAATCATTTTAGTTATAAGAAGCCTTCAAAGAAAGTCAGTATGCTCATACACCGGCATACGTTATGACACATTTGCTTTGGTAGCATTTCTTGTATGCCTATAGTGGCAAATTCACTAATTGTGATCAAAGTGTTGCCTTCTAAGTATATTCTAAATTATGTTCAAAATTTAGGGTTTCTAACCCCATTATTTATTTAGTTCCACATTGAGCGATAGAGTAGTACCTTACAATAAGAACTTGGTTTTGTAGATTTTTTTGAAAAGAAAGAAATTAAAGCACTAGCTAAATAAATGTATTCAAGTAACCTGTGGACATTTTAAATAGATTATGATTAACTCACATTTTATTAGTTTTTTTAATTTTAAGTAAATTGTTTAATTTTACTTCTTTGTTTGGAACATTATATTTATATGACATATGATATCATAATATATACATGTGCATATAAGCATCTAAACACAAGACAATTAGTTGTAGTTTTATTTTCTTTGTTTAATTTATTCAGTGCCTTTTGGCTTTAATACTGCCTTTCTCATGTCTTCTTTCATATTAGTCATATATGTATATATTTGCCTCATGCCATTTTCTTTGTTAAGCCAGTGACTGGGTTTAATGATTGTTATGCGTTATCACATACTATCTTTTCCGTTTCATCCATACATTCACTGTATATGAAAAGTTAAATTTGTGTCATATTTATAGTTAACATCCCTATCTATCTGCAGCATCCTGTATTTTTCACCACTGGTGCTTTTAAGAAGTATGATTGAGCAGTAGCAACTTGCATTCCATTTACATTAATCTTATTGAATATTTCAATGGTTGACTAATATTAAACAATTCAATAATTTTAGTTGAAAGTTCTCTCATCTATCATAATAAACACAATGACTGTTCTACTACTATTTTTAATTTTTTACAAATTATTCTGTCTTAACATTTAATACTTTGAAACGATCTCTTGATTGTATTATTGATATCAAACAATAAAATAGGACAAAAATTAATTTTTCACACCTTACTTATAGTCTCATCAATAGAATTGCCTTGCAGTACCTTCTGTGCTTTAATCAATAAATAAATAATTTAGTATACTAATGTATCTCTAGCTTACGACATCATTAAACAATTTACTGTACTGAAATTTTCATTATTTGTTTTTATTAGAATATACAATGCCTTCATTGCAAAACTAAGAACCCAGAAAAACCCTGGATGTGAGTGGACACAATTTTGAACAAAAACGTGTTTTTGCTCAAAATAGTACCCACTTCAGATTTGACAAAGCCATATATTTTGAACATTAAATAAAATAATTTGCTGTATAGCTGTAATATTATTGTTTTGATTTCAAAAAGGTAATTTTGTTATGCCTTTTAAAATTATATTACACAAGGGAGATATAAGATTTCAAAGTTGAGATGGCTAGGAGTGAAAGGATTGAACAAATAAATTATTCGATAGTGGTTTTGAACTTCCTCCTCAATATTTAAATTGACTTCTTTTTACTCGGAATTGTCTCCATTTCCGGTCCTGAGTTATTTTGGGTGCTTAGTTTTGAAATGAAGGCACTGTATACATTTAAATGTATATCCACTTTTGTTAGATAGCCCAACTTTTCCAAATGAAGAAGTAAAATTTAATATTCTAGTTTCTGTTTTCAACAATTGATTGATTCACATTATTTATTTTTATATTTCAATAATGGCATTTATTTAAAATACAAATATTTGATACCAACACTAACCACAGGGTAATAATAGTTAAAATACATATATAGGATTGTTGTAATTTGAAGTTAGTTATTCTTGTTAGAAAAGAGTGTTATACCTACTGAGATTTAGTGGGGGAAACAGTATGTGTAATTGAAATTATTATTTAAGAGACCAAAATTCTGTTAATTAAATTTAAAAAACAACTAGATGGTATCAAGCTGGAGGCTACCCAATGTATCCATAATAATAAAATTATGAAAACATTAAAACAATTGTAAAAAACAAGGTCACAAAATGCTACTCGTAGTGAAATTCTGGGCAATCTGTAAGCTAATAGAAATTCATTCATTCCATTTCGGAGCCAGCACCTTTTTCATAAAACAAAACTATCTTTGGAAAAACTTGTACATATATTCTTTTAAATATGTATGTGTCAGTTTATTTTTTTACTCTGTATCCCAATTTGACTTTTAAGATCGCAAGATCTTAAAAGTCAAATTGCTCTATTCCTTTTAAGCCTCATAGATTTAACTTATTCTCACAGAACAGAATTTCAGATAATATTGCAGTTGATTTGTATCTGCTATTCCTTAATTTCTATGTTTGTATAAGCTTTTGTTATGGGCTTCTATTTAATCGTTACATTGTTTCATATTTCAGTTTTCACCATCTACAAGTTTTCTTCATTATCTATCCAATAACTTTGTATTGCGGAAAACATACCTTCAAGATAACTGTTTATTCGTCCCATCACTGACTAATTGCTTTACAAGTTGACCAGTTTTGCTCAGAATTTCTTCATAATTCAAAATGCTTAGGATATCCTATATTATTTTATTTGTATTGTCATTACCATAAACATATACGTATGTAGCCTATATAACATTTGCTGCACTCAAAATTAGGTAAATGAAATTAATTCATAATAATAAAAATCCAACATTGTACCTGTTCACTACTATACTTTATATTTTTGAAAAAATTTGAGAAAACTGCCTCTCTAAAAAATCCTTAAACACCAAAATATATTAACCAAGAATTGTAGATACCATATCGTTTTTTATTTTAACACAAGAAAAATAAAAGAAAAATTGTGTATCTATGTAAATGTAGTTAGAGTATATAAATATGTTACTGTTAAAAATTGCTGCTCCATGTAATATTATCATTCCATTTTGCATTTGAATTAGCTGATTTTGATCACTTTTAGTGAACGTTTTACAAAGTATGTTTTTTGTGTACATTTATATACATATTTTATATAGATACTATACCTTTTTATATTATTTATGATCTAGTTACCATCACAATTTTATTTATAATTGTTTTTAATATAATCCTGTGATTGATTATCGTTGTATACTAGTCATTTATAGTTATAATTTTTAATTTA
>JAWQRN010000334.1:0-31252 GCA_033557685.1 Sperchopsis tessellata
GGATTAATTAGTAGTAGACACCAGAATATTTTTACATTATTTATTATTTAAACACTACACAAAAAAAATTAGAGCAATAATACATTTCTAACTAACTCTTACAAATATAATTTTAACGTAGTATATCAGATGTATTCTAGATGACTATAACGTTATATATCAGACTAATGGATGATGACTGTCAGTTGAACTTCTGATGATTAACGTTTGGAATGCTATATATCAGACTGATAGATGATGATTGCCTAAAAGAGCTAGGAAATCTCTATATAAGACGCTGATACATGTTTACCAAAAATAAAAGTTAGGTTTAGTCAACTTCTCTTGTTTTTTTCCTTGGTACATAATTTCTTTCAATCGACGTATTTTTTAATGGGTGTTGATGCTAATATGTCAGTCCTTTCTGCTTTCCTTTTTCGACTTGTCAACCTTATTTCACCACAAGAGGGAAAGAAGAAACTTTTTGCAAAATTTTAGAAAAATCAAGATTTTTAGTGAAGGTATGTGAACTTAGGCTTCATTCCCAACTTTTTTCAGCAAAGTCATAGGTTAGCTTTAAAAATTCATTTTTCGATAGAGGCCTTAACCGTGAATCTAACTCCTTCATGCGTTCTACTAGCTGTATTTCATGTCTATCTTCAAATATTGCCATGAAATGTCCCAAAATATCCGCCTGCTGATTACTTAAAATTGATTTAACTCTTTTTTATAATGTGTTTCTGGGCACATCGTAGTGATTTGAAGCAACCCGTTCAGACATTTTGCTTTCCAATACATCTGCAACTACAAGCTTCTTTGCCTCATCTAACCATTCCCTCGGCACTCCCCTTCAGACTTCTTCTTGAACTTCGGCAACGTATCCTACAATAAAACAGTTTATTTTATTCATGCGGCCCATGCTACCCGATTTTGGCACTACCCGACCGACACTGAAAGGACAACTGGGGTCACATCAAACTGGTTAGAGATAGTTAAATAAAACTATTATAATATAATCGAGATAAGCTACAAGATAATATGATATTCATATTTTATTTCTTACCTATAGCTATACAGGAAGGATCAAAATTTACCCGAAGCAATAATTTTAAGTCACACAAATAAAGAATACAAACTGTATCACGACACAAAGCAGTTTTATCAGCTAACTGTCTGCACATGGCGTACCTACAATAGTGTTACAAGTACGGCACTGTACGGTGCTGCTGCCTACGAGCAAATCCTAGAAACACGTTGTGGCCCATACTAACCGCCGGCCCGTAGTATCCGCTGTCCCCCTATGCAATGATATAGCGATCTGTTATTATTTTTCCGTCCCAATATAACCTATAATTTTCATTTTCCAAAACCAGAGCCAGTTTTGAAAAACACATATTGAAAGTACACTTTTTTTGTATCTAATAATCTGTATTTGATTGTCAACTTCTTATGGAGAGTTCCCGAGTGTCGTGAATGTGTTCACACATCTGTCAACGCTCCGCGTTTTCTTTATTCTCTTGCGTTAATATACAATGTACAATTTTATACTTTTCAAAGCGAATAGTTATTATTGAGCATTCTTTATACGTCATTAAGTATAAATACCTAAATCAATATAATTATTTAAAATTTATTTTATATTTAAATTAAACTTTATTTAGCATATAAACATTTGTTTACCGGGGTTGTTCTTTAGCGGTCCCGGTTTCTTATGGCTACCGTCATGCCAGTGGCGGAGTCTATACGTGGTCGAAAATCCAAGCGAGGCAGATTTAATTTTAAAAATGCATTTAGTGACAAAATTTCTTCAGCATTAATTAGCCATAAACCAATGGTGGTACGCATTACATTTTTGGTAATAAATTAAACAGTAGGCAATTAAATAGAAATAGTCAGCTCTTTATTTCCAAAACATTTAGTGGCATGTATGGCAAACTAAAAAGCTCAAAGAAATTACGTGATGGATCATTATTAATAGAAACGATAAATAGTAAATAAGTAGACATGTAATTAAAATATAAATCTATTAAAGACATTGAAACAGTCATTGATATATATTTAAAAATAGAACCCCATAGACAACTTAATACCTCCAAAGGCATAATTTACTGTCATCAGCTAATCAAATGCAGTGTTGAAATTATTAATGAGGGATTACAAAATCAAGGTGTTATTGAAATAAAGGGAATAAAAACTAAGAAAAAGCAAGTAACTAAATGCAATGTAACTGCACTGCACACACAGATGATACACTTTTCACTCAAAATACCACAAAGAATACCACCGTCATAATACAACTAGCAGTACCTAAACCAAAGACCCCTACTTCTCCAAAACCTAAAACAAATAAGCAAATTATAATAAATAAAAATAGAACTGCTCAAATGCAAATACTAAATTCTACCACTACAACCAGTGATACTCCAAAAATTAATACTACATTAGTTGTCTCATTACAAGCAATAAAACATGAAAATAATAACCCAATGTAGATCAAATTACCAGCCCCTTGCCCGATATCTCATATATCGAAACCGTTTGTACTTATGAGTGATTTCAATTCTGAATATACGAGGTTTAAATTATAGCGAATCGCATGGAAAACTTATAGAAGATCACATATTACCATTTGAACTTATCTTACTAAACATCGGCCCAAACACCCACTTTTAAACAGCACATGGACCATAGATCTCACGTTTTTTTCGCCGGTTAATGCAGTTAATTTCAATTGGAGTACGCACGACTATCTTTGCGGGAGCGATAATTTTCCAGTCATTTTTAGATCTAATCAATTACACAATGCACACACAAAATACCAAAATGGTTTTTCGAAAATTCCATCGTAATAAATAATAAGTTTGAATACTTAGATTAAGCAACTGAGAACAGCACAAATCTTATACTTATATCTGCTAATGCATTGACTCCAAAAACAGCAACAAATAGTTCCCGAATTTAAGTACTGACTGCAGGAGAGGGCGCATAGAAAATTCCAACGAAATATGACAGAGGAAAACTTAGACGAGTTTAAAAACTTGCGAGAGCTGGCTAGGTGATATAAGATAGTAAAAGATGTATGGAATACTTTTATCTCCACGATATCAAGTAGTATACTATCTGGCATAGTTTGGGAAAAATACGGAGAATTAGTGGCAAGCAAAAACCTTACATAATTTAAGGTCTTAAAGTAAATGATCAAATTTATATAGATTCTAAGGATATGGCAAATATAATGGGCAATGCAATATCCGAAGAATCGAGCTCCGACAATTATAATATCGTCTTTAGTGCACACAAAATGCTAACAGAAAGTAAACCTACAAATATTCAATCAAATAGCAACGAACTATATAACAATTCCAAAATGCTCTAAGGGAATGCGGAAATACATCTCCTGGACCTGATAGCATTCACTATCAATTCATTAAATACTTGAACATGCCATGCAAAGAACACATGTTAAAGTTGTTCAATTATGTTGGACTAGTAACGGTTTTCCAGTTTCCTGGCGACAATCTATAATAATTCCAATATATAAACCAAATAAATTTCGAACTGACCCATTGAGCTAAAGACCTAAAGCTCATTAACTATATTTGTAAGCTCTTGGGGAGAATGGTCAATAAACGGCTAATGTGGATCTTTGAATCAATAAACTTACTGACAAATGTACAAACAGGTTATAGAAAGCAGAGTTCTGCTATTACCCACCTGATATTTCTGGAAACTGATATCTAAAAATGTCAGACAATTTTTCTTCGAAAAATGGTCTTCCTTAGGGATCTGTTCTTGGTGTACCACTTATCTTCAATTAACGATGTGATCAGAGATCGATCTTTGTTCGGGTATCGTACTTTGATCTACTATCACATTTCGATCTTCTGATCGTTGATCGATTTTCAAACATTTTTCGGGAACGAAAATCGATTCTAAAATACGAGTTCGACCCAGTCCTACTATATATATTGCCGGCGGTATTCGTCTTCAACTATTCGAGACAGCTGTGGACTGAAATCCCGTCGATAAATAACGGAGTCATATAGACCCTAAATTATATCAAATATATATTGCAAATTATATAACGATTTTGTGGGTAAATGTGCAGATTGTGTGGGAATACAATCCAGAATATTATATATGCATGCTCCATGCTCTGTCATACGGAATATTTAAACCGATAATCTAACAGCAAAGATTATTCATCAGGTTTTTATGTTAACGACGTTTCGACAGTCTTGGTCATTTTTCTTCGAAAATCATATTTAAGTCAAACAGTTTCTCATCGTTAGTCAGGACATCAAGTTATATTTTATTTATATAAGATTTAGTAAACCTGTTGTTCCAAGGAATTTGAAGTGTTCACACAACTGTATCCCAGTAGATTATTAAATTCATGATAGAAACTACAGTTTTCTCTTGGTTCTTGTTATTGGGACAATCAAGTAAGATGTATAAGTCTAGTTCTGCCCAGAACACACTGGGGTGGATATTGTCAAGCATGTTAGTACAACTTATTCGCGTCTAGTTGTACGAAGCGAAACTTAATTTAGTTTTGCCTTTGATCGAACGCATATTGTTGTTGGGTATACTAATCCAATTCTGTTTCCCAAACCTGTGTAACTATTTTCTGCAGTTCAGCCTTAAAATCAGATGCCAGGTAAATATCTACAATTTCCTTATGTACAGCTGCTTTCCTTGCTGTCATATCTGCATATTCATTTCCAGGTATTACTGGGTATCCCGCACATACTAACGTTAGTTTTGTTCGATCCAGATAAAATCTCCACAGTGGAAAAATGGCCAACCCCGAGGAATAAACATGACACGAAGTTTTCTGGGGCTTTGTATTGACTACTGAAGATTTGCCTCAGGGTTTGCTAATATAGCTAAGCCTTTCTGTAAGTTCATTTAAATGGACAGAATCTTAACTATGGCTCCAAACCTTAGATATTCTGGAAAGAAAATTAATTTTGGAGACTGATATTTGTAACATCGGTAATGGGGCCGTGCTGTCATAAATAAAATATGGCCAAGAAATAATGATCGGTTACTTCAGCAAGATCCTCTTAAAGCCTGAAAAGAATTACTGTGCTACAAGATGGAAACTTTTGGCCGTTGTCAAAGCTATAGAGCATTTTCATAATTAGTTGAATGGAATGGCTTAGTCTTTTTAGAAATCTAGGTCAGATTGTTAGGTGGCTAGAAAGATTTCAAACATATCACCACCGAGCACCGTAGAGGTAAGATTTATAACACTGGCACTGCTCTGCCAAGAAGACCTTTCCCATTGAAGTGTAAACTTCGCCACTGCCTTGAATAAAGAACAGAGATGCTGAAATCTCTCGAAAAACAATCGAGATGGAAGGATGGCTGGGCGAGGAAATAAATAGAACATAAAGAGATAATCAAGACCTAAAATCGGTTTTGAACTGAAAAAGTTACCATTTAGAGCCAATCAATGAAAATGTACTGGGCGAAGTAGAACTTATTAAAAATGGTAAACGGATTGTTGATGAGCGCATTAGAAATTGAAGTGGGAAATTAGGAGACCCTACAGCTGGTGCTACTTTAAAAGAAAAGATAAGATATTTTGGAAACATTGTACAATGGGAGTTCTAGAGGTCATTTAGGTGTAAAAACAAAAGAAAATCCCCTTCGAGAGAATTTCTATAGGAATAGGTGGGCCGTTCCCAGAGACTGATACTGGCAACAAATGCATACTGGTTACCATGGATTATTTCGGTAAATGGGTTAAGGCATATGCCCTTCCAAATCATGAAGCCTTGATCGTTGCAGAAGTTTTGGTTAAGAAGTTTTTCAGTAGATTTGGGGTGCCACTAGAACATCATTATGACCAAGGAAGAAACTCTGAATCGACAATGCCTTTACATCCTCAGTCTGATGGAATGATGAAGCGAATTAATCGAATCATGGGCATATAACTATCAAAAGTTGTTTCTGGACAACAAAGTGATTGGTATATTAATTTATTTTTGATTACCTGTTGGTTGCTCAGCTGTTATTGAAACGACTCAGTAAACTAGAGCTAGAGTGATTTTCGGAAGAGGGATAAGATTATCAGAAGACTTAATTTACGGCAGCCGGTCGGATTAACAAGAAGCAGGTGATAAGTTGGTCGGCAACCTAAGTAGGAATATGGACGACATTCACAATCTTGCCCGAAACGACATCCAGATTACAAGTGACAAAATGAAAGAGAGATGAGATATACGAGCCGACGCTAGTCTGACAGTGGAAAAGAAAATTAATGACCTGATATATTGAACCAAGAAACCACCGAAATCAATTAGCCCCATACGCCAGCATCTAAGAATGAGGCCATTGTCGGGTTGAGAAATTACAAGTCCACTTCCTGGATTTTAAGATAGCAATATAGTAAGAAGGATATCTGTTCGGTGCCTGTCAGGAATGGTTGCTGGCATACTGTGTAGTAGCGATCTGAACATGTCCCGGAGTATTGTCAATGAGTTTCGTAAGAGATCTAGAGACTTGATAAAGATCATTTCTGCAGTTGGGTGATCGCGACAGATCCTTAATTATCTAGTCATGAAGAAGCATTCTTATTTGCCGGCAACATACCGAGATATATAGCCTTGTCTTCGTGTGCTGCAAGTGACTACCCAACATCAAGGTTGAAAGAAATTAGCTATTTCAGTACTTGGGTGTGGACTCGACCGACTGAGTTGGGAAGTGGTATGGATTCAAGGATTCCGACGTGAATATTACCTAACAACGAGAAAACAGTACCAACAGGAATGTGATCTGTTATTTCTATTATTATTTAACCACTAAGAACCACACCAGAGTATTCTAGTTCGTTCTAGAGTCTGTTCGTAACCAAGGCCGCTCCATTCTAACCTGACGGGGTGTCGATCAGCCCAGAGCCACCTTGAATACTTGATTTTATGTCATTGCTAAATGTCTGACTTATATTTATTAGTTTCTTTAAGTTAATATCATTTGGAGCGTAAAATTTAGATAGCTGATCTTATACATTTTTCTTGATTTGTATTTGAAGTAAAAACATAATTAACATATATTAATCATTTTTTATAAAGGATTAACGCTCAAAATAAACCAACCTGGGTTTAAGCTATCACCCTTGAAAATACCACTATTTATTGGTATTTAACTAGTAGAAATGCTGGGGTTTAGATGATAGCATCAGTTTTAAGTTGGTCTTTGCATCCATGGCTATTTTTCTTTCAACTTTTTTGCTTCACTGTTAATACGTTTTCGTTTTCTAAATGTAGGTATAATTTTGTACTAAATAAATGATATATTTATTTTGTACCGAGTTGGGAGGCATGTGATGGGTCTGTAATTTTTATAATATTTTAGTGCTTCCGATTTAAGTTTTATGTATGTAATTCCTGTAGTTGGGGTCTATATTTGTTTTACAATTGTGCAATATAAACTTGAAAATTTTCTCCACCAAAAATTATGCAGCATTTCAATTGTGTCAATTGTAAGGTATTTTGTAACAATAAGATATTATTATTATTATTTGGAACATGGATTATTTATTTTTGGGACATCTGATTCTGTCTATGGGGCTTGGAAGAAACTTGCTTATCAGTGAGATGATCGAATTTTCGAGACTGTTTGGCAGTAAAAATATTTCCAGAGATCTCCGCTTGTAGGAAAGTTATTGTTTCTACAATTTCAAAATGATTCAGTGACAACTAAGTGGAGTTTTTCTTTGACGATGCATAAGCTAGTACGTTATAGGATTGTTTAGTACCCTTAGTTTTCATTTGGTGTTTGATTTTACAACAGATAGGTATTATTTGACGATCTCTACATCGTTTCAGCAAAGGTATGGACGCCAGAAGACGGTTCCTTTTTTGAAGAAGATTTCCAAATTGGTATTTTTTTGGCAGAAAGCCTCCCCGAAGAGGTGTTTTAATTTAGCTATGAGCACTACATCTTCTTCACATCTGGCCAATGAGACAACTGGTTCTAAAGTTCTCAATACATTTATTTCCTTGACGATCCTTAACTAGGGATCTTCCTTCAAGAAATTCCTTGTTGATTGCGTCAATCATACAAGATTTAATAAGGTATAACTGGTAATTGTCCATTTCGTTTTCAGTCTTAGCTTGGATTATGTGTTTAGTCATAGCCGGGATTGTGCCATCTTGGGCAAGTAGGAGGTGCACTCTGGTTGGCTTAGTCCCAGGAAGGCCCAGATTTATTTCTTCATTGCCTATCTTCATTGGCATTGCTTTCACATTAACAACATCTCCATGATAACTTGTAATTACTAGGGTACTACAACAGGCTACAGGCCTTCACTCTTTCATGAACTGAAATTATATCACCAGTAGCTGTTCGCACGTGGAGGCTGTCATCTTTTCCAGATTCTCCCGAGTAACCATATCTGATTTGACTATTGAATTATCGGCTGGTGTGTTTATTGTGAAGTGAAACCCTTTCTTCCAAACACTATCATTAGAGCTGTATTCTGGATATTCATGAGCCTTCCTTTGTGCCCACCAACATGTGCCCCTTAATGCTGGCGGTTTTTAAATTCCCTCTACCTTAGTTTCGCTATCATTTTAACAGGACTCACAATATAATCTCTGAGAACATGCCTCTCTTTTCTATACATGTAACATTTTATATTATTCAAATTCCTCTTGAAGATTTTTACTTTATAAAATTCCTGTTAATGAGCTGATGCTGCTTCCATTTTTACTTCTCGTATATACTTCCCCTTATATCGGTTATGTAGAGCATCAAATGTGAGAGCTGTGCTCATGACAGTGTAGTGTTAGTGATATTTCTGGGGCCATTAACACGCATGGTCACAGCTATTACATACATGTCATCTTCTTGTAAATCTCCGTAGCTAAGTCTGTTTAGTCTATCGATATAGACTTCATTGTCTTAGAAAGTTTCATCACTCTTATTTCCGTACCATTATTTGGATTTAGCACCTGGATTTCAAGTGATAATCACCTTGATTCCAGGGCCTGTACCAGAGTTTTAAAATGTCTTCTGCTTTACTTGAAAGTATTGTGCAAGACGTACAGTACCTGGCCTTGTAAAGCCATGGTGAGGTTCGTCACTTTATCTGTGTCATCCCAGATATTATACTCAGCAGCCATTTCGAATTGATCCTTAAAGAGTTTCCATGAACGAGTTCCATCAATTTTGGGCAACTTTATCCTCTGGTTACTCGGTTGTAATGAAGTAGTGAATGGTTTCATTGCGAGCTTCTCTCACTTTTAGTAATATATTATTTATCATCTCACGCATTCTCATAAATGGTAGTCTCAACCGATTTGTGCTATGGTAATGGTCGGTGAGAATCTATGATATTTGAAAACTAAGGGTGGTAACACGCAACTTTAACGAAGCTACATTATCTGCGAAACTTTATTCAAACCTGTGACAGTTTTTATTTAAACGAAAAATGTCTAGGAAAGGTTATGTTATGTTTAGAAAGTAAAATTAGTGTGAATAATTGAAGACATTTTTTTTCAAATGAAGGACCTTCCAGATATTTTTGGGACTGAATTGGGAAAATGTAGTTATAATAGAATGTACATGGAGGAGCAAATAAACGCGGTAAATAATGGAGTAAATTAAATTGACATGTAATAGTACATAAGTTAAATTAATATGTGAATTATTTTTAAAGCTGGCAGGATATGAAGAGAAATGTTAAAGATATACTATCGAAAAACAAAGTATCCTTTTCAAAGACAGGCGGTGGGGCTGAAATTATACAGTCTGAAGGAAATAATAGCACCCTTTTATTTATTTATTTTATTTATTATTCCAAATATGGACGAGTGCCCGTCCATATTTGGAATAAGGACAGTACGGGTCCAGTAAAAATGTAAGTATAAGTATTAGTTGTAGATACTTTATAAATTTTGCAGCTCGGTTTTAATTAGAAAATATTACAGATCATGGCACTTATTATATTAAAGCTAATAAAATTATTAATAATACATATCTATTATTAGCTATAATAATATCTTCAAGTTATGAATTGTTATTATTTGCAGTAAAATATTGCTATTCTGACATATCTATGAAACGATTTAAAATGTAAACATTTTTTCCACATAGATTTCAGCTGTTTCTGAAAATAATCCGTAGGGGCTGAAGATGATGTGTTACTGGATCAAGTTGAAAACAATCCAGGACCTAGCATTAAAGAAATCTGCTCGTGATGTCACACAAAATGGTAAATATATTGCTCTTTCTGAAAAGGAAAACTCATTTAAAAATAAGTTTTACATAAGAACGTAGAGATTTTTTTTGTGCTCACAAGACATAACAGGATTTAGTAAATTCTTAGAAACAAATTAATCTTTTCATAACATTTAATTGAATAAATCTTATTAATCTACATTATATATTTTCGTTAAACTTTTGCTTACGTCTCAATTTTAGTTTCAGAAAAAGTTGTAAGATTGGGAAGGGACAAATTTGAGGTAAAATAATTATACCCGTAAGCTGCAATTTATGAAGAAAAAAATTCATGCAAAGGAGTCGATAAGCTGTATCTCTCAAGACACTAGGAGGATTATTAAATATTTATATATATATATATATATATATATATATATATTTATTATTAATAAACAATGTCTGTGAAATTGTTTTATTAAACTATAGTGTAGTTACAATTTTTATTAAACAATTACATATTAACAATTAATTTAATGTTTCATACCTATTTGTTAAGAATATAATTGGCCTATGATGTTGATAGATTGTAGCTCATACAGTGCTTTCCTAAGCTAGAAGTGCATATCTACATATTTAATACTTTTGAGTTAATAATAGGTTTTTGTGAAAATTTACTTGTTATTAAAGTGAATTTAGATAAAAATGTCAAATGTGGATGTTGTATAAATTTTTGAAATATACAAGTAATACAAAACTTAAATATGCCTGTTTTGTTTCGGAGTTTACAATCTCTCTATTGGTAAAATGTATTTTTCACGGACGCTATCATTTACATTCATTCTTTAATCGACCTTAACATCTATATCATCTCTTTCTGGTAGGCCGTGTATTAGGCATATATTATATAAAACTACTCAAGTATTTATCATTTTACCCTTTGAATGTGTAGAATAATGTAAAACATGATGATATATTGCATTGCGTCATTCAATTGTACCTCTTGCACATGGTGGTAATTATTACAAGCTTCTGGTGAAGCATTAGCTATTGCCAATAGTTATAATTTCTTCACAAAAATTCTTAGACATTTCTGTAAATAAATGAGTCAAGTGAATTTCCAGGATATCGAGCATTAACATTTAAAATGTTCATATCGCTATCATAGATGAGCTGCACGTTTATAGAGTGGTAGCTTTTGCTATTAAAAAATGTATACGGCAGTAACTCAGCGTTCGTTTTATTCGGTGGTATCTTTGCTATACGTGTGCAATGTATAGCACTAATTACTGGGGCTGTCGACGAGTTCCGGTTTTCGTTACTACTAAAAAACTGTGGTTTTCAATTTGTCGAAGTCCGAAAACCGCGGTTTTACAAACTGGCCACGGAAACCGCCTTTATGAAAACCGGGTATCGGTAATGAGATCATCGAAAACTTTTGGTCATGACTGGTGTTCGGCCGGCAGTTTCATATTCAAAAGCACTACTTATAACAGACACACTCATCTTACATGTGTTTTTTGTAACTTTAGGCACCCGCAGAAAAACAAATACCCATGCCATTGATTTTTAATGTACTGAGAGAACTAGAGAGCTACCCGTACAATATTTTGTCGCCAGAAATGCTAGGACGGAGGCCAGTCTTTACGTCCAACTATCTAGTATGTATTTATCTAGGCCAGTTGTAGAAACCGGTTACGAAAATCGCGGTTCTGAAAACCTGTCACGGAAACCACGTCTTTGAAATCCGTCCAAAAACTGCGGTTTTGAAAAAGGGACCGAAAACTGCTCAGAAAAACCATGGTTTTGAAACCCGACCGAAAACCGCGGTTTTGAAAATCGGGCACGGAATCTGCGGTTAGAAAAACCGGATATTGGTAATGAATACAGCGGTTTTCATGACCGGTTACTGTAATTATCGATAACCGGGTTTTCTGAATACCGCTTACTTTCGGTCATGACCAGTTTTCGGCCGGCAGTCTCATATTCGGCAGCACTATTAATTACACATATTCTTCTAATAAATGGTCAATTATTGCATTAGCAATTTCGTGAACACATCATCTGACTAACGGCCAAATTAATATCATGTCCTACGTCTGTTTGGGAACCAGCATAGGCAA
Source organism: Sperchopsis tessellata (assembly GCA_033557685.1). Lineage (NCBI taxonomy): Eukaryota > Metazoa > Arthropoda > Insecta > Coleoptera > Hydrophilidae > Sperchopsis > Sperchopsis tessellata. The sequence continues at coordinate 12,276 of JAWQRN010000334.1, forward strand.
AAGATCTTAATGCCATCAGTACCTACAAATATAAATATATATGAAATATATTTTACTGCAGCCTTTTTTCTAAATCCCACGTTTCCGGTTAGCTCTTTCTCTAATCTGAATCATTATATTAATAGCTTTTCTTTAAATTGCAAAGCGTTATGTCTTTGTCCCAACTGTATAGGAAATTTTGCATTTTCAATCCCCTATTATAAAAAAATTTGCTCCAAATTTTCCATTTTCAACATTAATAACCTACAAAAAACCACGTAAAAAAATTCATTAAATATGACATATTTGCGGTTGAGAATGCGGAAGTGATACTTTTATGGTGGGGATTGAAATATTATCATTTATCATTCGCCATGAATGTTGAGAATTTTGCTCTATGTCTCCTTTCAAAGCTTAGTTACTGCCAAAAGTCCAAACTTTTTTACCAGTGTGTTCAACTTTTGTTTCAAATATTTTGGAATTTCCTTGAATTAATCTGGAATTCTTCTGTAGTTTATTTTCTAAGCTTCTAGAAGTTTTATCAGGTTTCTGCTCTATTTTTGTTAAAAACGATATTTGTTCTGGATTTCTCGTTTAGTCCAACTCATCACTTTTATTTTAAATTATCCTCGCATTTTCTTCAAGTTGTTTTCTATATTCCTAGAAATTTCTACCAGCCTCTGTTCAACTTTTGTTTCGAATATTCTGGAATTTTCTTGAATAGCTTCTAGTATCTGTTGTATTTTTGTTTCAAATGCTCTAGAATTATCTTCAAATCTACTGGAATTTTTTTCTAGTTTACTTTATAAACATCTATAATAAATCTCCAAGCTTCTGTTTTATTTTATCTTCGCTTTTTATAGAATTTTCTTCTAGTTTTCTTTCTAAACTTTTAGAATTTTCTCTAAGTTTACTTATAAACTTTTAGTATTTTTTTCCAGCATTTTCTTGAACATTTGCAGAATTTGATGCATATTCGTTGGTTCTTCCGTTTTCTCTTCAATGTGTGATATTTTTTTAATTGACCAAGTTTCCAATTATAACGCACTTGTTTTAAACTGTTTATTGTCACATTTTTGCGTGTTAATAATTCGACAAATTTAAAATGTATTTATTTTTAAACTGTGTAGTTTACAATAACATAATAATAAATTACAGTATTTACAGTACCAATATTTATAGTATTTTATAACGGCTATGTATTAATCGTCCGCATACTAGCGAGTATATCACTTCGTGCGGAGTTCGCGAGTCGCAGTCGAGTGGTAATTTAATGATGGATATAACTGCCTCGTCCAAATACCAGCTGATTACATAACCAGGCGAAATCCTCTCATAGGCGGCTTTGGTCGGCTCTACTCTCTAGTACTTTATAATACTCTAACAGTATTACTATTATGTTTTTGTTTTCAGAGCAATGCTGTCAACCGAAGCTATCTACTGATTGGTCAGTGCAAAATTCTGTGGACATTACTATGTTGTTTGTTGTGTGCTTGTGTATGTGTGAAATAAACATATACGTATATATAAATGTACTCTTGTGCTTGGTGTTATCATGTAGGAATTTCTTGATGATAAGATACGTGTTGAGTATAATTGCCAATACCCTGTAGATTAGGGTGCAATGTTTTTGGTGTTACTCCTGTAGAATAATTGGTACAATCACAACCTTATCTATTCTCCACATGGCTTTTATTTCCATTGCAAACTCCGTGATTTTTGTTATCTTGATCATCAAAATTTTCTTAAACCAAGGAAATTTCCTAAGATACTTTTTGATACCAGCATACCAAACTCTTTTTCCTGTGCTAATGTTAATCCATTCTTTAATCCAATCGTCCCAAATCCTCCTTCCTACCTCTATCAAAATATCTTCATAAGGGGGTTTCCTGGTTAGTAGAGTATTACTGCTTTTTCCATGATTGGCTAGTTGGTCTGCTATTTCATTACCAATTATTCCATTGTGAGATGGTTTTCCATGCCAACTGTGTGTCTGTTCCATTATTACTTTATGGACTATTAATTTACTTATTTGTAGAATCGTGGTGTCATTTTCAGTATTTACTTAGTTCTTAAATAATTTGTCCAATGTGCCTTTAGAATCTGATAATATGACGATTTTATCTAACCCTCTGACCATCGACTCTTATAATGCCAAATGAATTGAGGCTAAATCCGCAGAAATTATTGAAATAAAGTCATTCAGTTTTTTTGTCATCTTGATGTTGACACCTGGGATGTAAATTCCTAGCCCTACTGATTTAGATTCCTTGTGCAAGGATCCCACGTAAAAATATATTGGTGTGCTGGCCATAAATTAGAGATTTTATCCATAAACTGTCTATGCACTCAAACAGGTATCTTCTGGTCCTTCTTATGAAATTTAAATTATGTGTAGGAATTTTGTTGCGCATTTTGTAGCCCATATTTAAAACTAAAACCAGGGAGGAGTTGGTACCTATTGATTTGTTGCAACAAATCCCTATTATTATTATTGTATGCTTCAATTAATATTGGGAGCTTTTTATTTCACCAATATGGATGTTCTGTGAAAAAGACAATAATAAGTTTGATTTTTGAAGTCAATAGATTAATAACCAGGTTATTTTCAAAGATAAATTTGGATGCTAACCATAACCTTCTATATGCTTATGGAAGCTCACCGTTCTCTGATAAAAGAACATTATTGGGAGTAGACTTCATGTTACTTGTAACTATACGCAAGGCACAGTATTGCGTTCTATCTAGAATGGACAGTTTTTTTTTATAACATGGCACAAATAGAAAGGATCCCAAGTACAGATATTTTTGGATCCGCTCCCCACCATCTTTTGGTAAGGGATTTCATTACATTAATGCCTTGGGAGGTTTTGTTTGTTATATATTGAATACGCTCCCGCCAATCTAATCTCCCATCAAGAACTATACCCAAATATTTCACCGATTTTTCCAAGGAATCACTTTGTTCTGAATTTTTAGCTCTGGGAGTAAGGTAAACCTTCTATTTTTTCTAAATACTATGACTGAGTTTTTCAAAGTGGATAAACTAAGGCCATGATTACTAAGCCAGTTTTTAATATTTAAGAGTGATTTATTAATTTTCGTTACCATGTCAATCATATACCTGCCTGATATGTATATCACTGTATCATCAGCAAATTGTAGGAATCTAACACCTTCCACAGCCATTTCTGAAAGAGAGTTTACATATATTCAACTAAGTGGACATCCTTGTGGTAGACCTTTACTTGTATACTGTGGTCCAAGTAGCCTGTTAGTAGCCTTATATTTTACAAAGACTTCTATTCTATTCTGAGGAATTGATTAATATATAAAATATAATTAGGGTGTACATTTATTTCTATAAGTTTCTTTATTAATATATCTGCAATTTCATTGTCATAAGCTGAAACAATGTTTAAAAACACTGCAATGACTCTTTCTTTTTGTGTAAGCGCTAAATTGATGTCCATTACTAATGTTGTTAAATTATGCATGATATTAATTCCTTTTCTAAAGCCTGTTGTGCATTGCTTAGTTTGTACTGAGATTCTAATGTCCATTTAATTCATGCTTTCACAATCGATTGTAGGATTTTACCTACGCTGGATGTTAACGCAATGGGCCTATAATTGTTTGGAATGTTTGGTTTTTTTCCAGGTTTGAGAATTGGAATAACTGTGTTCGTTTTTCTAATTCAATGGTACCAAGGCGCCAGTTAAAATGTTATTCATTGAATTAGTTAGTATGTCCATAGTATTTGATGGCAAATGGTGAATCATTGAATATGATACTTCATCTATACCTACTGCTGAGTCACATTTCTTTTCAAAAGGATTAGAACTTCAGTTCGTGTGATTGGAAGGCAATTACCACAATCGTTGATATTATCTGGAAATTCGATATTTAATAAGATATACAAAAGGGGGTGAGAAGGAGAAAAGATCAATGTACTTGGTCGATTAATACAGGTTTTAAATCTTTTTGTCGCGTTCCAAACTCTCTATTCAAATTCTTACAAAAAGGTAACCATTCTTCCTTTTCTTTTTTAAATGCCGTCTGTTTTTGGCTATTATTCGTTTTGTTTCTAAAAAAATTTCCAATTTTGGAGCTGTCAGATAAGCCGTTATAGTCCCCTTCAGTGCTTCTGAACACGATTCATCCCATCGTGGGTGAGAAGGACGTCCAGTATTACTACTTGTATGTGTAGGTATCTATAAATCTCTTGCTCGTTACACTGTATTATATAAAAAGTTATATAGTAGATCAGAGGATCTATATAAAATTATTATTTATGTGGTCATGATATTGCGTCTAATCTGCCCTTTTATAGTGACGACAAGTAACGTTTACAAAATGAGGTTGTTTCCAAATTTGAATTAATCCGTTGATATCTCAACATTATGGGAACATTTTCTCTATTATAGGTCGCTGATAAAGTTGAACAATTTAAGTTAGCTGCTAAGTTAGCCGAGCAAAATGACAAGTTTACTGCGTTCTGGTTAGAGTTCGGGAATGATAATCGCGTAGGAGTTTCATCATTCAATAGAATTATTTCCAACTCCTCCAGTGAGTTAAAAATAATGTTACCATTAGCATTACTTCTCCCACTACTCCAACTTATACGGTGCGCATTAAAATTGCCCATAATTATTGATGGTTTATCTAATAATTTAATTAAATCTATACAGAGATCTCTTTGAAGAACAATACGAGGGGGAATATAGATATTTAAAATGTCTACGTCTGCAATTTCTATACACAAAATCTGCATACCTTCCGATACATTTATTCCTAGGTATTTAATTCTACATGGTATGTTACAGTTAACCAAGGTGGCGACTCCTCCCTTACCATCTGCGCGATCCTGTCATACAATATTTTAATTTTTGCAGTGCGAACATTGGATAACATTGGAACATTCCCCATCTTCATGATTGTTGGCACAAACACCACATGTTCCTTTCCTTTACATTGTTTTGAGACATGTACAAATAGTTAGCACTTCATACAAATAATTACAGGCGGAACGTACAGAGATGATTTAAAGGAGTGTCTATATAACGAAACTCGCTTTGGTATTATTCTCCCTTCAGATGTTATTTTTATTGTACCTGTTGGAATCAATTCTTTGATGTTATCTTTATTTTTCACTCTTGTGTTAAAACTTTTTAATGCTAATATTTTTAAACATGAATCCAAGTTTTCCATAATCTCACATTCCGGAAGGAGTTCATCCATTTTTCTTATTACTCCTTCGCACTTCACCAGATGTTTTGGAATAATTGCCTCCAACTTATTTTAATCGAGAATGTGGTTATAGACTAGCTCGTCAACATCTTTTGTTGTATACATTTCAACTGCTACCATATTTATGCTTCTTTTTGAAATAAATGTTATTATCAATGAGCATGGTTTTGTTAGAAGCTTACCTAATCTCACCCGCGTACATTTACCTATTATAAGATTGGAGTCTTTTTTGCCTTCAATCATTACCATAAACGGTCCTATATCTGTCTCTTTGTATTTATATTTTATAAAAGTATTTTTTTTAGATCTTGAATTTTTCTTTTAGTTCATCAACTTATCCTAACAAAACGATTGCTATTTGATTTAGCATCTTTAGCTATTTTTTAAATCTCTTAGGACAAAAAATTTAGATTTTGAGATTTTATTGAAAATTGATCATTATTTATTCTTAGAATTTCTGAAGTGGAAGGTGAATTATCTTCCCTCCACATTTATACAATTATTGGGGGAGTTACCGTCAAGAAATTTAAGTTTTGTGCATTTATGGAGGGATCACAATATTTTTGAAAATTTTCCTCACTCGTCATAACAACTTTACTAGAGGGGGTTTCCCACCCCCTGACCCAAGTCCATTTATTCTATTCTATTCAGCTGTTTTTGTTATCCGTTATAAACTAACCAAATCTATCCCATAGTAGATATCGGAAGTTATTTTTGTAAGAAAAAACCAATGTGATTTATTAATTTCCAAGTTTGGTTATATATGTATTTTAATATTTGTACAAATGATATTTCACTTACTCAAACAATTTAACAGATATTTAGCATACACCGTAACGATCAGAGCAAAGGAAAGGAAAACTATACCCTATAATAATTACTGGAGCACGTTTTGTATTTATATCATATTTGGTTATATTCACAGTACGTGTTGTTAATTGGTTATGTGTATTTAGAATAGCAATATCTATTAGGTAAGTGTTTTATTTATTTTGTCGATAGGTATAATGTCTGTTCTATTGTAGTGCATCGTTTTGTCAGCGATGAATGCACGGTCCCAGGGTATTGTTCGTTCCTTATGTGGTAGTACTCGGCGTTGTATTGCTGCTTTATGAGGGTGGTTTTTGTGCTTTGTAAGTGTTGTGTTCATTTTTCTTTGCAGTTGTTTTAGGTTGTGTGTGTCCATATTATCATCCCAAACCAGTAGGTAACGCCTAGAATAGCGCATATGTTGATGGCTTTAAAGATGCATTTTGATGTATGTATTGTCCTAAGTAACCCATCAAGTCATGTGACAAAGCGCTTCTTAAATTATTGATTAATTTATGTTTGATGCCTCGTGCTTGCTCAAAACCAATGTATTTGTATGTGCCTATTGCGTTTAGAGATTTAATCACGCCTGTGAAAACAGTAACGCTTTTGTAAGCAACGGTTTGTGCCTGAGCTAATAGAGGGCTGCCCGTGAAATTTAAAGAGGTACCTCATTGGAATTAGTTCAATGCAAAAAAATTCCACCACCCGTTACATCATGTTAAGGAAAGCTAACTGGTAGTATTAAAAAAATCTCAAATTTCCAAAATAATTTTACAGATCTTTTCACAGAAATTGCGATTACGCAAAAACTATAGCAGGTTCCAACATGAAACAAGGTTTAAATGAAAGCCAATATAAAATTCTAACAAGCAAACCCTAATATATTGCCTGGCAAATCATCAGGCTAGTGGATATTTGGAAAATAAGCTAATTTCCAAAATTACTTAAAAGATGCGTTCGGAAAAAATGTAATTGTTCAAAAACTAGAGGATGTTACAATATGAAACTAAAATTGAAGTTAATATAAATATCTAACAAGTACACCTAAAATTATTGCCTGATAAACCGTCAGTCTAGTCGATAATTCGAAAAAATTGCAGATGCGTTCTGACAAAATGTAATTGCTCAAAATCTAGAAGAGGTTCCACAATAAAACACGGCTCAAATGGAAGCCAATACAAAATCTTAAGAAGCATACTTAAAATGATTGCCTGACAAGCCGTCAGGCTAGTAGATAATTCGAAAAAATCGCAAATTTCCAAAATAATTTAACAGATCTGTTCGGAGAAATTATGATTGCGCAAAAACTAGAGCAGGTTCCCACTTAAAACAAGGCACAATTGAAAGATAATATAATATCCTAACAAGCACATCAAAAATTATTGCCTAACATGTCGTCAGGGTAGTCGATAATTGGAAAAAATTGCAAAATTCCAAAATAACTTAACATATCCGTTTGAAGAAATGTGATTGCGCAAAAAACTAGAGCAGGTTTCAACATGAAACATGACACAAATGAAAGCCAATATAATATCCTAACAAGCACACTTATAATATTTGCCTGACATACCGTCAGGCTAGTGGATATTTCGAAGAAATTGCAAATTTCTAAAATATTTTAACAGATGCGTTCGGAAAAAATTTTACTACTCAGAAGCTAGAGCAGGTTTCAAGATGAGACGGCTCAATTGAAAGCCAATGTAAAATCCTAACAAATATACTTAAAGTTATTGCCTGACAAACCGTCAGCCTAGTGGATATTTCGAAGAAATTGCAAATTTTCAAAATATTAAAATAGATGCATTCTGAAAAAAATGGACTACTCAAAAACTAGAGTAGGTTTCAAGATGAAACAGGTTCAATTTGAAGCCAATATAAAATCCTAACAAGCATATCTAAAATTATTGCCTGAAAAACCATCAGGCTAGTGGATATTTCGAAGAAATTGCAAATTTCCAAAATAATTTAACAGATGCGTTCGGAACAAAATTGACTACTCAAAAACCAGAGCAGGTTTGAAGATAAGACAAGGCTCAATTGGAAGCTAATATAAAGTCCTAACAAGCACATATAAAATTATTGCCCGACAAGCCGTCAGGCTAGTGGAAAATTGGAAAAAATCGCTAAATTTCTAAAATAATTTAACAGATGCGTTCGGATAAAATGTGATCGCTCAAAAACTAGAGGATGTTAGAAAATGAGACGTAGCTCAAATAGAAACCAATATATAAAATTATTGCCTGACTAGCCGTAATTCGAAAGTGCTAGATAAAATGCAAACAAGCGAACCTAAAATTACTACCTGACAATCCAATAGATAATAAATCGCAAATTTCCAAAATACATATACTTCATTATTAATTTATTGAGCTGATGTATGCTATTAAAATAAATGGTTACATAGTATAAAGACAAGAACATACACATTGAAAATAGTACTTCCTGAAATTGTCGTGCCTGGCTTCATCGAGTTATTCTTGCAACTCTTCGCAATATAAGGATGATGTGATTCTTGAAATCAATATGTCATTATTTACAATAATATCTATGGAACTTGTATTGTTTGCTTTTAACGTATGAATTCTTATTAACAAAAAAAATCATAACATAAACCATAACAATATTTACCTCAAAATGTTTTATATAATAGTCCGTTAGTCTCTAGCTCTAACAAAGATGAGACAAGTACTGAACATAATTACAAAACAAATAATGCGTCTAGTGATTTAGAAGTTATTTATAATATAATAGAACGTACTGACAAGCAGAGCTATAATCAAAATAAAACTTAACCACATAACTCACAAAATTGTTAAGACAAAAAACTAAAATTTTCAAACTGTAATTTCCATGAATGGGATTTGTATTTAAATATGGATGAATTTTCGGCTATAAGCTCTAATTTAAAACTAATACCTGGCCAATATACGTTTGTACTGAAGTCAAAAACTGTTACTGTAAATAATACATGTGTGCTAAATTATAAAAATACGCGCTATCAAAAAATAAGTGATACATGCATATTGTGGTCATAACTGCAAGAAATATCTTTTATGTATATTGAACCTATATCCAATAATGCAAATTCCCAAACCATGTCTGTATATAGGTCCTCATTAAATTATAATCATCTTGACCAGATATGTTAAAGGTGTAGAAAGAATGATTAAAAGTAATGAAATGTTAAATGTAAAACCAATTAAGAACAGGTATCATGATATCATCACAGAAAACCAGTCAGTTTTAAAACGCAGACATTTAGGGAAGATAAAATTCGATGAGGTTTACAGAAAAATTCGATCTGCAATACTTTCAAAAAATCACAGACATGGAAATGATGTATAGATATGTATTATAGATATATAAATTATATAAAAGAATTTGCCGAACCATTTCATGTTTATATGTATAGCTCGGAATAGTTAGATATTCTTATAAATTTGTCAAAACTAATAGCATACTTGGACGCCACAGGAGCAATCTCAAGAAAAACGTCAAAGCCCTCTAAGATAATATTTTATTATGCTTATATTATACAATTAAAAAATAGTAGAGTTATTCCTGTTTTGGAAATGATGAGCTCTAGTCATGATGGAGGATCTATAGCCTTATGGCTTGCAAATTTTAAAGTTAAATGTATTAGAGCTATAGAAATTTTGCCTGTATATGCAGTATCATATTTTTTGAAAAAATTTTACTATTGATGTGTATTTAGAAAATACATTTAATTTCTTTTTTCACAAAAAGTCAAATATGTTGCTGTCACTTCTACAAAATTATAGCTAAGTATATTGATTTTTTATATAAAGACAATAAAATTAAATAGTATTTGAAAGAATTTATGGTGGCCTGTTTTAATATTTGAAATTTGTACACGGTATTTACATTAACTGACTGTACTGCCCAAAGAAATTATATCTTTAGAACATAATACTAAAGATCGACGATGTAGTCAATTGTGGTTGTTTGAAAGGAAAAAATGACTTACTTGTTCAGTATTAGGAAAAATTTGCAAAGCAAGGGATTCCCTTTCAAAGGGTAATATTGTGAGTACTGAATTAAATCCAAAAACACTTGAAACACCTACGGTTAAGTATGACGTTGTATATGAGAATAGTGCTATTACATTATATTGTAAAAAAAACTAAATGTAAATACGAACGTGCTGGGCTTTGCATACATCAAGAACTATCATATTTTGCAGTATCGCCAGACGGATTTATTGAATATGATGGTATTATAGAAGTTAAATGCCCATTTAGCGTAATATTTGAAAATACAGTAAAGGCAATTGTGTGCTGTCGACTTAAATATATGGATATTAATAAACACCTAAAACAAAATCACGAGTATTATTATCAAGTCCAAGGTCTTTTAGAAATTACACAGAAGCAATGACGCGATTTTGTCATTTATACATTCGAGAGTATACTAATCTACAGAATTTATCGCGATGAATTTTTTTGACTAAGTATGCTTCCAAAGTTGAAATATTTTTTCCTATACTACTTGCTTCCTCAGATCCTCAAATGACTATAAATGAAAGAATATGGAAAACAGCGATTCCAATTCTGGAAAATGGCCTTCTTGATAATGTTACATACTACAAGTCATTAAAAAATAACCAAGAGTATATCGTTGGTATTTAAAAAGATCTTCCTTGCATTATTAATGAAATAAATAATCACGATTTTTTAATTTTATCATCCACCGAATGGCTTAATAATTTTATAATATATATTGCTATGAATTTGTTAAATGATGAAAACTATCTAATCTTCAGCTGTAATATGAACACTTATACTTTTAATGGAGTTGACGGTTTAGATTTCCCTATTATTGGCAATATAAAAATAGCCTTTCCAATAAAGGTCAACAACAATCACTGATGGTTGGCTATAGCTGATATGAATACTAAGCAATTTATATTTATGGATCCCTTCGAAAGTAATCTAATAGAAACTAAAAAGTATTTAAAAAAGACCTCAATCGATACAGTAAATTGGAGTGCAGTTGTAGTGAAATTTCTCACTCAAATTGTTAGCTATAATTGTGGAGTTCATATATTGCATTTATTTGAAAATATTAAAAAACTTGCATATAATATGAATAATTATAAAAGCTAGCGTTATATGTTTCTCATGTAAACGAAAATCAAATGTGTAATAGGTAGAGAAGATACATCATTTAAATTTATAAACGATCTATGTCAGATTTGCTTGCAGTATCAGTAAGAAAATAGGCACCCAAGGTTGAAAACCACTATTTTTTAATAAACAAAAAAGTTTCAAACAAATTATAGTTTTAAAAAAATTGCTTATTTTTTTTGTTATGTTTATGATATAAATTTGCATAAACATTATTATTTTTTATATTTACAGTAAAAGGACATCGACTATTTGATTGGCATTTGCTTCATTTCTACTATTAATTACGTTTTGGTTAGAAACATTTTCTAGAGTTTGGTCACGACTTATGTTTTATAGAAAAATTTATATTATTTTATGAATCAGTACAAATGATGTTGACGGCTTGTTTGCTATACCTGTACTATAAAATATATTTAAGTATGAACCCCCTTCTAGTTTTTAAGGAATTGATTATTTTGTTTGAGATTGGGCTATATTTTATAAAATAATAATGATTTTTATTATGCCCGTTAAAAGTGTGTTAACATTTTGCCTTATATTTAAATAAGCTCTGTTACAAAATATGTTGAAGTCTAATACACTAAATAGTTTTTAAGGAATTGATTATACTGTTTGAGTTTGGGCTATATTTTATATAATAATTCTGAATTTTCATTATGTCACTTAAAAGTGTGTTGATATTTCAACTTATATTTACATAATCTCCATTAAAAATAAGTTGAAGTTTAAAAAACTTAAATAAATTTGAAGGAATTGATTATTTTGTTTCAGTTTGGGTTATATTTTATATAAAAATTATGAATTTTCATTTTGTCACTTAAAAGTGTATTGATATTTCGTCTTATATTTTCATAATCTCTATTAAAAATAAGTTGAAGTTTAAAAAACCTAAATAGTTTTTAAGGAATTGATTATACTGTTTGAGTTTGGGCTATATTTTATATAATAATTATGAATTTTCATTATGTCACTTAAAAGTGTGTTGATATTTCGACTTATATTTACATAATCTCCATTAAAAATAAGTTGAAGTTTAAAAAACTTAAATAATTTTTAAGGAATTGATTATTTTGTTTCAGTTTGGGTTATATTTTATATAATAATTATAAATTTTCATTTTGTCACTTAAAAGTGTGTTGATATTTCGTCTTATATTTACATAATCTCTATTAAAAATAAGTTGAAGTTTAAAAAACTTAAATAAATTTTAAGGAATTGATTATTTTGCTTTAGTTTGGGCTATATTTTATATAATAATTATGAATTTACATTATATCACTTAAAAGTGTGTTGATGTTTCGTCTTATATTTACATAATCTCTATTAAAAATACGTTGAAGTTTAAAAAACCTAAATTGTTTTTAAAGAATTGATTATTTTATTTGAGTTTGGGTTATATTTTATATAATTATAATGAATTTTCATTATGTCACTTAAAAGTGTGCTGATATTTCGTCTTATATTTACATAATCTCTATTAAAAATAAGTTGAAGTTTAAAAATCCTAAATAGGTTTTAAGGTATTCATTATTTTGTTTGAGCTTGGGTAATATTTTATCCAAGACTAATGTAGGCTGAGATCGACCGGCGAAAACGCCGGCCCGCATCTTTCACGACATACATATCTAGAGCCCTCCAGTAGGATTGTAGTATGGATATAAAAACAAGCAGGCGGTACCAGATGCCAAAATAAATAAACACACTGGCCTAGCCCTACTAGATCTTGATAAAGCCTTTGGCATGGTTTGGCATAACGGACCAACCTACAAACTAATCAAACATAAATTCCCAGGTTACCTCACAAAATATCCCATTCATATCTGCAAAATTGATCACTGACTATCTATTATTCACACTCAATTTCAGATCCAAAATTCATTACTGCTGGTGTTCCTTGAGGCTCTCTTCGTGGACCTTTTCTATTTACCCACTACATAAATGACTCACCAAAGAAAAATTATACTGTCTTGTATGGACGATATAGCAATCATCACCTCGTCTTGAATAAAGGACAGACTCATTGCAAGGACCAAGGAGCACCTCTAGAGTGTTCAAACTTTATGCAGTAGCTGAAAACTGAAAATAAATCACCAAAAAACTAATTTCATAATGTTTCCACAAAAAAATATAACACGAAGTATTCCCTATACCCTCTACTGACGTTTGGAAACAACATCATTTAAATCTAATAATCAGTAAATTCCTATACCCTATTATTAAATGTAGTAGTGGTCTATCAATAAAAAACAAGATAGTAATATACAAGATTGTCAGGCCAATGATGCCCTATGGATGCCAAATATTTTTAAATCACAGCACTTCGGCGAATTCAGAACAAGTTCCTAATCCTAGTTACAAACAGCGACAGAAGACATAGAGTCGCAAATCTTCACAGGATGTCTAACATAGAGAACACTGACTCATTTATTCATCGCCTCGCCGAAAAAATATATTTGTACCAGCTAAGAGAAATCCCAGCAACTGTAGACGTGGTCACACACACTCGAGAGACAGCTCCCTTCAGGATCGCCCACAAGTTCTCACACCAGCGCTTCTTGGTCAAATGACAAGAAACGAGCCACTCAAATCATCAAGTTCCTAATTTTTTAATTTTCTGTAGACTCTTAGGGAAAATGTACTACCTAATAAATGTTTAGCTAGTTAGTATGTTGATGGTAAGACTTCCATTTCGAATGTGGGTTTTATTTGGAATTTTCCCGCAAAATATACATGTCTTCAAGAAATTTACATCCGATCAAATAATTCACCAACATCCCACATTAAAAGTAAAGCTGGAAAGCATTTCTAAATAAACCTTTTAAAAAACTAAACTAAAACTAAACAGGGGTCAGTTGGAGTTGAACCATGGTTTGAACCGCTCGCTGCCGTATATACTTAACCAGTATAATAGACTTGTATAATTAACCATTAAGCTATTGTAAAATTAAACAATTTTAAATAAATACTATTTAATCTAGTAGAACTGTTTTGTGAACCCGCAAAAACATGACAATGTGCTGAAGTTTAATACCCTAAATAGTTTTTAAGTAACTGCAAATATTCTTTGAGTTTGCCTTATATTTTATATAATAATTACGATTTTTTATTATACCAGATAAAAGTGTGTTTATATTTGCAATAACTTTACTGTAAAACAACATTTCATTTTGAAACCCCTTCTAATTTTAAAGAAATTAAATCTCTCCGTCGACTCCTAAACTCACAGTAGATATTTTCAGGTTTTACGGGAGATTACAGTTTGTTGGTTTGTCTTTTGCCGATGTTCGCTCCATTATTTTTTCATGGTTTCAATTTAATTTGTTTTGAACTTGACATCTGCTCTGGTTTTTGAGCATTTATTGTTTTTCCGAACATATGTGTTAAAATATTTTTCAAATTATCGACTAGCCTGACGGCTTGTCAGGTTATGATTTTAGGTGCGCTTGTTAGGATTTTATATTTGCTACCATTTGAGCCATGTCTTATTGTGGAACCTTTTCTAGTTTTTGAGCAATCACATTTTGTCTGAACGCATCTGTAAAATATTTTATAAATTTATTTGAACTATCGACAAGCCTGAGGGCTTGTCAGGAAAACATGTTAGGTGTGCTTCTCAGATATTTATATGCTCTTCAATTTTAGTTTCATGTTGTAACCTCCTCTAGTTTTTGAACAATTATATTTTCTCCGAACGGATCTGTTAAATAATTTTGGGAATTTGCAATTTTTTCAAAATACCCATTAAACTGACTGTTCGTCAGGCAATAATTTTAGATGTGCTTGTTAGGATATTATATTGGCTTTCATTTATGCTCTATGGTTTCTCCTACTTGGCGACACTCTATACACCCATCTATAGCAACAAAGTTAATAATATGTTTTTCATAATCTGTAGTGCATATTACATGGTTTTAAATGCTAATTATAAATCCTTCTGTTTCAGGGTATATACAGCCTTTCGTGTCTTGTCTGTGTGTCGTATCCAACATGTTAGTGTATCTTTCATGTAAGACTTTACATATCCAGTTATCCTTATCTGCTTTAATTATAAAATATTATTAGTGTAAATGGAAAGTTTCCCTAATTACAATACTAAACTAGGTCACATGTACTAGAAACTCTTAGAAGTGCAATATTAAAACCTCATCAATGCTCAGTCCTCTACCATTCGAATAAAACCCAATACGATCAACGGTGACGGAAGCAACGCCCCTGCCAGCAGACATGAAGAACTAATATATCTGGTCGGGCCTATTAAAATCCCCAGGAATTACCATTGCATCCGAACCACCAACACTCAAATACTTAAGAGACCGCACCATAGATCTGCTGTTAACACCATCATTGTGGGTAACATGGTACAAATAAGCACTCTTCTCTCTCCGAATGACAGCGTTTGTAGATTCCTCAACAACTTGTAATAGTACCATGATACCCTCACACAATTCTGCTTGAAACGACATATTGCCTTACCCCTCAATGACATCATGAGCCTAACGTTCAAAGTTATCCACGGTGCCGGCGATCTAACGCACTTGACATACCTAACGGGCGCATGCCTGTCAAACAAGGTAAGAACAATATCACTCAAAAATTGTACCCTTGTCATTCACCCCATCTATCAATAAAATACTTCTCC
Organism: Sperchopsis tessellata; assembly: GCA_033557685.1. Lineage (NCBI taxonomy): Eukaryota > Metazoa > Arthropoda > Insecta > Coleoptera > Hydrophilidae > Sperchopsis > Sperchopsis tessellata. The sequence goes on from JAWQRN010000334.1 coordinate 28,107, forward strand.
AAGGTATCGATCGTAATTTGGACAAGAACCTTTCCCGATCAAACCCGGAAAAATCCCTAAATTTATGCATTCTTCGTTGTTTAGGTGGAGCGCTGATGGCCAACAGAGCGAACGTAAACGAATGATCATCAGATATTCCATGCAATTTAACAACACCAACTCCAGTGATCACATAGTCATCAGTAGCTATAATCAGATCAATTAAATAGCTGGAATATCCAAAACATCGGGTCGGCGAATCAATCATCTGCCTTAAACCAAGCCTATAAATCATGGAGTTAAGCATGTTTGTAGAGCTATTATTGCAATTTAATAAGTTTATATTAAAATCTCTCAAGCACATGAACTCACCGTACTTAAAGGAGATTTCTAGAAGGGTATCCTTAAAAAGGTTCAACAGCTCTAGACTGTCTGTAAACTAGTCCAATAGCCATCCCAATAAATCCAAATCTTAGTTGAATCCACCTCACCAATAGCTCCACCTAGGTTAATCACACTATATATAAGGCTCTGCTTAATATAAAATGCAACTCTACCACATCTAGTTGCCCGATCACGCTTGGTAACTTAAAAGGCACAATGGTCCATCCTAATTACAAAATTAATTATGTACACATATTTCAAGTAGATATTAACTTGTAAAATAACCTTCATAATATGTTATGCAAATGGTATCAAAATAATAGTTACAGCAATCTAAAATAAATAGAAAAGCAAGCAAAACAAAAATAAAATAAGTATTGCAAATCAGTTTCACATATAGATTAAATTAGTATTCACGCAAGTATTTACGAAAAATATTGGTTATCTTTAAGTGGTACGATTCCTTTATTATATATTGCTTTTAATTTTTGAAGATCTTTGTAAAAAGTATCGTATCGTAAACCAAAGGTTAAGTCATTGGTTAACTGTAATATAAATGTGTTAAAATTGTCTATATCTGTATTTAATATTATGATTTGTTGCATTATACGCAAGAAATCATCTTCTGCTCCGAAAATATTTGTTAATGAGAAAACTATGTTTTCCAATGAGGTAATTTGTTCAGTTATTTTGTTAAAATTACTACTAATTATGTTCTGAGATTCTTCTAGAAATGACGCTTGTGTGTTTTGAAATTCTACTATTATATTTTGATATCATGTATTTCTTTTGATTCATCTGAATCCATAATGCCAAATAAATAATTAGTTGCTTTACCAATGAAATCAGTAATCAGTAATATTTATTTTATGTAAAGTCTGATTATAAATAGTACCAAAATTCTTTCTAACATCAGATAATTATATAATGTCTGGGTTATCTAAATTATCTCGCATATGAGCTATTTTATGAATGAGATTAGTACGTATTTTAATAATTTGATCTATTGGGATTTCATATAACAAAAAGTGATAATATTTAAATTCGTAAGCGTTACAAAAACGTATTGGGGAGACAAATTTGTTAATTGGTGTGATTTCTATGTCATCAGTTGCAACTTGAATGATCAGTAGGCTGATAATCACGGTCATGAGAAGGGCCAGGTTGTTCATCTAAAACAAAACCGTTTAGTTTTATTAATTTTGGTGTTTCTAAATTTAGAAATTTTATTTTATTGATTCTTTGTCAAGAAGGTTTTACCAGTTACTTTGATAGGAACTACTTTTTTTTTTAATAACGATCTGCTTTATTTCTTTTATTTCTTTAAATGAATATAGGTTGTCCTAAAGTTGTTTTTTTGTGGTTCTTTATGAGTTTGTTTATTTTGAATATTTTGTTTGACTTTAAGAATGTTTACTCGGACTTGTTGATTTATGACGTTTCGCATTCTATTTCGGTTTTCTAAATAATCATTCATTATTATGTTTTTCATTTTCATTGAATGGCAATGTATTTTCGAATTGTCCATTTTGAATTTGGAATGGTGTAAATTTAGTAGTGTTTTGTGTTGAATTATTATAACAAAGTATTGCAATGTTTAATAACGATAAGTTTTATTTTTCTAATTTTGAAACGCGTAAAGATTATATTAGTGAATAATGGAATCTTTCTACTACACAGTAGGATTTTTAGTTTTCTACTGATGTTGCATGGTGTTTAAATTTGTGTGATTTGAAGAATTCTTTTGTTAGTATGTTACAAAAGGTAGCGTCGTTATCTGATGGGATTTTATGGGAAATTCCATGATGAGAGATATAATGTGATAATAATTCAATGAAGCGTATTGAAGTTCTATTTTGCATTAAATATGCTTGGGCATATTTAGAGAAAGCGACTACTATTGTTAATATATTGTTACTTCCAATAGTACATACATGAATGTGTGAGTATTTCAAAAGGTGTTTTTGGAGTGGGTGTTAATGAATGTCCGGTGTTTTCTAATATATCTTTTACGCCTTGTTTGTATCTCGTCAGCATTCTTAATTGCATTTTCTAATTTGTCAGGGTCTCTATTATAAACAGCGTCAGATATTTCAAGTGGTATCATGAATTTGATAAGTGTGCGTTTTCTTAACAATTCTGTCTCTAAAATTTTATTTGCATTATTTATCAAATGAATTTTTGAAATAATGACTATGTAGCATTCCAGAAAACTGACTTAATTAAAGTTGAACATTTCTGAAAATATTAAAGAAACAAGTGAGTTCGGTTGCCTATACAACAGAACAGGACGATCGAGCGAAGGAAGGAGAAATTTGTCATTTCCCTAAAATAGATTGACGGCAACGGCCTTCTTGAATAAACCATGAACCGAAACGGTCGCTATTTCGATATAAAAGTAAAAAGTGAATTTTAATAAATCGAACAAAAATCAGGGTATAAAATAATAGGCATCACAATACGAATCAACATTGAATAATTGTGCACCGAAATTCGGAATAATTATAACTTAAGAACAATATAAATAAATAAAACTTAAGTCTGTACATTTTTTAGATAATTTGTTAATTGATAGGATACAATACAGATCTGGTTTTTTAGTTAAATTTATTAATATAATATAGACAAGGTATATTATATAGTGTCGATTAAGAACTAATTTTGGTTGATTAATAAATGTCTTTTTTTGTTGTATTTTTGTAAACAACTATATATTAGCTAATAAAATGCTACAATTCAAATTTTATATATATATATATATATATATATATATATAATATTAT